>JAOUZG010040215.1:283208-312458 GCA_026289955.1 Argiope argentata
CGACTACTGCCCCAATTGCTTACCCAACGACTACTGCCCCAATTGCTTACCCAGCAACTACTGTTCCAATTGCTTGCACAGTTAATGCCGCAATTGCTTACACAACTACTGCCGCAATTGAATATACGGCTGCTGACACAAATGTTATTGGCTATTGATATAATTTTTGTTCAGTGTTATAAATATCTTCAAAATTTTCTTACCATCTTCCATTGTAGGAATATAATCATGATTATTCTAAATTGTGATGGTAAGCAAGAAAACAGCCATCAAACACGAGGAAATTATTTTTTTATATCTCTTTCCTGATTACATGTAGATAGACAGCTCACCTCAACAGTGTAATAACTCTGTTTCTTAAATATTTTTTCATAATTTAGTATCGGTATCTGAATAAATGGTAACTATTCGCCTTTCATATGAAAAAGCATTCGTGATTTTTCAAAGCATGTAGTGTATCCTGATTGACATGCATCGAACAATCAGAATTTTTTTACAGTCTTATAATATTTTTATACAAGTGGAGAGAATTTTACATATAATAACTTTAAATGAGAGTAGCCCCATATTTTATTTTGGTTTGAATGGAGATAACAAAAACCACTAATATGATTTTTTTTCCTTTTATTTGTGTGTTAGTAAGGAAATACATAGACACCATAACGATGAAAAAGTTTTAATGGAGTCAATAACAATTTGCTTCAAGTTATTCCTATCGATAACATCTTTTTCCCTGATGCTTCCATGCTGAATAACACAATCTTTAAAGTTATTGTGGATAAGCAAACAAGAACACATTAAAAATATTTTAGTTTGAGATGGTAAAAAAACAGTTTACGAAAATAATCAATTTCAAACCCATCTAGATTTTCTGGGAAAACATGAATGCAATTTGAAAGCAATTGTCAAAAACATCCTCCAGAATAAATACCGTTTTTCCCAATAATGATTACTGTCAGACTTTTAAGCATAGATAAACTTATTTTCGACAATAACAAAAAATTTGCTTTTTTGAGTCATAGTAATATGTTAAAAGAAGGATAGTGGGATATTCGAATACATTAACAGTCAAAATCGATGATTAAAATCACTAAATAATTAAAGTATTTTTCTGTCTTACTTTCAAATCGCGTATTGATATTACAATAAATTTATACAATATAGATGTTTTATTTAGAATAATTCATTTCAAATTTTATATAAAAAACGAAGTTTAATATTTTGTTTAATTAACTTATTGCATGATTATACAAATCTATTATGCAAATTTTATATTATATATATTATTACGTTTATAGATTAGCGGGTTCGGATTGAATGCACTTTACTTTCGGACAGCACAAATAAATTTATTTAGAGATATTAACAGGATGACTTGATAAAGTAAAACTTCAAATAAACACAATCCAGCAGTCAACAGTCACTTACAGCGTAAATGCAAGCCTTACGCACAATAAGCACAGACTGCAAAACAGCTATCGTATAGCACAGAAAACAGTAAATCACAGAGAGCTCAATAATACAAAGTTAACAACAAACGTAAACACAGCTCATAAATAATCCGCTAGTCCAGCGAGACGCTTCTCTTCCGAGAGGAGAAACACTCTCAAATAATTAACTGACTCCCCTTCCATCTTACGGCAACCCGTCCCTTATATAGCCTTGCGCTAGAGAGGCACGAAGCTTCGGAAATCACCGTGAGAGATCCAGTGGCTACCAGAATATTCCTTTCACCAAACCAACCTGGCTGGCACCAAGCTATTTTTAAAGGATATTAACGTTCTTAATTTCCTTTTTAAGCGTTGCCAATGTCTTCTACTTTGGTGCGCGTTCGCCCGCTTGTAATAATATATTTTTAAAGGATACATCTTGTTTGATCTTCGTGGAATAATGAATTTCCGCTTCTTTAATTATAAATATATAGTATAGAGTGTACTGCTTTTGCATCCAACGTGCTATATTTAACGTATTTTTTACCCCTCACAGGTGTGATATCCATATAATAAGTGTGTAAGAACCACGTCTGCATTCGAGTGCAATTTTGGCTCAAAATTTCAAGATAATCTACGAAAAACATTCGTATATTTAAAAGTTTTGAGCATTCGACCACTTACTTTTTTCATATTGTTAACGTTTTTAGCGGAGCGGGTTCGGATTGAATGGACTTTACTTGAGGACAGCACAAACAAGTTTATTTACAGCTATTTACAGGATAATTGATAAAATAAAAATTTCAGATAAATACAATCCAGTAGTCAACAGTCACTTACACCGTAAATGCAGATCTTACGCACAATAAAAACAAAACATACAAAACAGCTATCGTATAGCACAGCAAACAGTAAATCACAGAGAGATCAATAATACAAGGTTAACAGCAAACGTAAGCACGGCTCACAAATCATCAAGTCCAGCGAGACGCTTTTTATTTCAGAGCAAACTCTCAACTAACTCACTCACTCCGGCTACTCGTCTCTTATATAGCCGAGGAAGCGTGTGCCCCGAAACTCGTGAAACTTCTCAAAACAACGCGCGCAATCCAGTGTCTACTAGACTATTCCTTTCGCTAAACCAATCAAGCTGGCGCGATTGCTCCTCGCCAAACGTCGCCATCTTTGACGCATTTTTGTGCCGCTTGCCCGCTTCTAACAATATATATATATATATAGAACCTCAAATAAATGCAACCGATATACTTGTTTTTATTTACAGAAACATGAAATTTTTCATACATTAGTATTGAAGTAATTTTTTTCTGTTAAACAGCAATTGTGTGTTGACCTAAAAACATCATCTATTTTTATTTTTAAAAAAGCATTGTGTCTGTAAAATAAACCACCTATTTTAAAAACTAGGAATATTTTCAGCTAAATCTCTACTTTCACCATAGGAAACTTTTTCTTATGGTACAAAAAAAAAAAGACGCAGCTTTTGATATACTCTTATATTTTCAAAATCTTACATCAAGTTCTCGTGGTGTCTTTTTTTCCTCAGCGCATTTGCCTTTAAGCAGTTTTCTTTTTATAGATTCTATTCTCCCATGTTCTTTCTTTCAGCAGATGGATAATGCTACCACAAATTGTGCCGAAAGACATGGGAATATAGGTATTTGCTGTATATTCACTTTATTGACTATTCATTTTTTTTTCATGAATGCCTACGCTTTTGGCTACGTTTATCCGAAGGAGACGAACTCCTTTTTCACTTCTGAATAAAAATGTTTCCGACCTACAAATGACAAAAGATCCCGGCAACAATATTTTAAAAAAGAAAGCGCCTTCCTCCTTTTTATTTGTTACATCTATTCTCCTTCGCTTTTATACTCCTTACGGGCTCGCTAAAGTAAGTTTTCTGGTTGCGCGATATTTATTTTTTCGCTCTCCTACTTTCAATATTCTTGCCACAAAAACATACATTTTCTATTCCTTTTGGAGCTTTTGCTTTTAAAAAATTAGATGACAGGATAAAAGACAATAAACAGTCATTTTAGATGTTTATGATGTATTAAACGAAATTAATATTCCATTTTAATTTTAGATAATTGATATAAACATCATACAAATAAGAATGGAGATTGTGTTTATGATAACAAAATCTCCAAACGAAGGTAATTAAAAAATACGTTCTTTACTAGATTAGGTTTAGAAATGTTTTCTTATTATGTTGTTATTGTTGTTACTTATGGCACTTGCCATGGACAAGCCCCACTGATACATCAGTAGATTTTAAGCCAGGCTATATACGTCTCTTGTTTTACAAGTAGCGCCATCTAGGATCAAGAGTACGACTTAGTTACACACATGTCACAACCCCTCTTAGGGGGCGGACTTCATTCATGCAAATTCATTCATACATCTCAAATCGTAATTTAGACCTGGAACAGAGAACGGTCCCCTCTGACCCAGCATCCCCAGTGATATTACTCTCGATATGGAGGACTTTGCGACCACGAACAGATTTTACGAGCGCCAATCGCCACACACTCGGGGAATCTTTTGGCCGGTGAGCTTCGAACCCATAACCTAAGGCGTACGAGTCCAACGCTCTACCAACCAGCCCATACTGCCCCTTCCTTATTAGGAAAACAAGGAAGTATGCTAATAAATGCTTTAATATAATATTATCTACAAGTCTTAAAAGAGAAAAATATTCGCTAAAGTTTTTGAAATTCGCTAAAGTTTTGAATTCATAACAAGAATCGACCATAGTGGAACGCTGATAAGGTTTGAGTTTCAAAACCGTAGGTTTTCAGTTCTAGTGCCGTTTCCAGCGAAAATCTGTCAAGTAAGTGAGTCTGGTACGCGCTAAATCCTTCTGGACCAAACGTCCTACTGCTGGTAGGGCTTGGAAATTTGTAAACTGAGCGTCTGGTCAGATGTGGTCTTAACACGGTTCAAAATTACGAGATTCATTCCAAAATAGTCCCTAATTGCTTTAAAACGGCATCTTTATAAACAAACTTAACTAAAATTAGATATGTAATGTTTTTAATCTTTAAATGAAAAAAAAAATTCATCGTTAAGAATTAATATACATTACCTCAACAATAAAGTATAAGTTTTCGGGGAAACCATTACATGACATTTTTTTTTCTTTTTTGTAATCAGAAGAGATACAAACCTTTAATTCCAAACCTCTTGTAGATAATACTTTGTTAAGCTTGATTTGTCTTTAGTTTTATTTTTAAAAATGTGATCTAAATTATATAGCAAGTCAACAAGCACACAAAAAATGCATTTAAAATTATCGAAACGCATGTGATTACAATCCTAGTAATTGAACCAACAAAAAGCATTCTTGTATTCTGTAAAAATGATACAATACAGAATAAAAGTATTCTTTTATTCTTTAAAAATAATACAATACAGAATAAAAGTATTCTGTATTTAAAAATACTTTAAAGAATTTTAAAAAAAACAGACAAGAAACTATTGTGTTGTAATAAAACCGGTATAATTAAAAAAGTTTTTTTTTTAATTCTTAATGCCATGAAAACTGATTTTGTACAACTACATGTTCCGATTTTCTTTAAAATATTAATAACGTCAGTTAATTGATAATTCAAATTCTAATTATATTTAGATATATGTTTAGTTAAATTCCTGCTACTAAAAATAAATTAATACCATGAAATGTATTTTTAAATTGAACTTCAGTTAATTTTAACTAAACTTTATTTAAATTTTTAATTAAAATTAATTTAAGTTTTCGAAAATAATTACTTAGTGCACTTTACTACAAATGATATAATTGGGGCCAAATTTGGAATCACATTACTCTACTTAAAGACTGTAATCAATTTATACATATTATCATGTTAAAGTTGATATGCTTACACATTAATATTTTCGAATGCTCTCTAAACGATATTTTGCCCTTTATTTCTAAAATATTTCATTCTCTACATATGTTTCTAACTAATTAATCATCAAAATAATTAGGCAAATTAAGTAAATTTATAATTAAGGAAATAAGGATTAAACTATCCAAAAATGAGAAATTGTTTTCCATCTTCTTTACTTGTTTAATAGTTTTCACAACATAAAGATGATAAATATTTAATTAAAGCATCAAATAAAGAAACAGAATCTCAATTATTTACCATTTCTTATATTCAGGCTGATATTTCTTTGTTAATAACAGCCATATTTAAGATAAAAGGTTGCAATACATAACTTCCAAGCGATACTAAACAACAAAGGCCTAAAACTGTTTTGAAAGAACTCTATGATATATGTTTCATAAAGATGCAATGGTACATAAATAGTAAAGAAATAAAGCGGGTAGTTCTTATAATAAAGTATATTTCAGTGACATGGTCGGGGCTGCAAGAAAATTGACCTTGTAACTGCTATCGATGCTGCCATCTCTATGACAAATAGTTTGGATATCTCGTGATAAATGGGTATTTCTGGCTGCGACACCAACTTGTTCATCGATTTAATACTCCGAAAAGACAAAAGAAGTGACATTATTCTCAAGGATATATTTAGGTAGATGAATCATGGTATATGTCATAACGTTTCCATTTTGAGATAGTACATTATCTTAAATAACTTTTTTCTGATAGAATAAAACAAATTAGTTAAAGCAAATTCCTAATAATTGTTCAAAGGAGAAATTAATATGCAACACTTAAAAAATATACATTTGATGACAGTTACAATTCGGAATGATTAAAAGGAATCTTAAAATCAAATTTCTTAATAATGTTTCAAATAATGTGCAATTATAAGTTTTGATATCTATCATATTGCTATTTATTAGCCTTTTTAGAGAGGAGCTCATTTCGTTTGCTTTATCTCAAATTATTTATAATAAAACAATATTTATTTTGATGATTATTTCTAGAAGTTTTATACTGTAAATTAGTTTGAGAGAAGGGGCATTTCATAGAAAATCTCATTAAAAAATATATATTAGAATGCTTGTTTTCTATTGATTTACAAAAGCGAAATCTTAATTGGTTTGCAAAACTCAACTCTAATGATCAAACCTCTTTTTCAAGTGTTATATTTTTGTTATTTATTAAATTACTACATGTTTAATTATCAGTTCCTAATTAATCGAACAATGTGAGCCATAATGTAAAAAAATTAAATCATGTAAATAAATCATGTAAATTAATCATGTAAAAAAAATTAAAATATTATTATAGTTTTGAATAAATTGCGCATAATTATTTTTTTTGTTTTAAATAAAAAAAGTTTTACATCCATTATTAATTACATATTGTTTATTAGTAGATGCGAAACATTTCTGATTAATTGCTTTAATTATCTTGATACGAAGGAAAATTAATTTCCACATAAAAAGAATCTGCACTTGAATATCCATCGACTTTCTTCTGGTTTTAAAATCGCTGTTTTTACTTTCTTAACGACTTATTATTGTTGTGATAAAAAATTGATCAAGCCATACTTTTTCCACTATGAAAACCTAACGTGTAATCATATTAATTAGATTAAAATGCTTTAATTATCTAAGTAGTTAATTTTATTTTTTCGAAAAAAATTTTTTACTAATAAACATTTATAAGCAAAGCGACTTTTTTTTTCAAAAACGTGCTTACATTTTAAGAAAATCAAAGTATTTGTTTTAGATTTCTCTGATAAACTAAGGATAAACATAAATTAATTGCTTCAATAAATTTAATTGGAAGTAATTCAGTTTAATATTTATTTTAGCCCCAAACTGCAACTTAATCGAAATTCTTTTCAGATTCCTTTGATCTAAGTGATATTAAAGATTTCTTTTAAGTAAATGCCATTTTTCATGCTATTGGAATTTTGTTAGTTTATATTTTTGAATTTCTAATTTCAAAACGTTTGCTTTTATTTTAAATAAATTCAGCACTATCAGTGATTTTAATTTGAAAAAAGCCCGATATGTAATAGTTCTAACAAAAATTTAAAAAAAAAACTAATATAAATAATAGTAAGGTATTTAATCAAGCATTAGTTTGAATTTTCGAAAACTTTTCTATCACAAAGAAAAGATCGGTAATTTTTTTAGAAGTAGCCACTTAAATTAATAATCCTTAGGTCGTTAACCTTTATCAATCTTTTTTTTTCCTTTATGAGTTGGTACATATATTGTATTATCCACTTGCCGAGAAAAACTTGTGCATCTTTCCTTTAAACCAACCAATGCATGACCTTTAATCAATCAAACACTCTATTCATTACCATAACACTTCATAATATAGTATTTCCTGAATTAAATTGTAGATGGCGCCACCTATATAAAATATTAGGTACTTTTCTGTTAGCCGGAAGTCATCGAAAAATCGCCAAATAATGTAGAATTCCGCCAAAATACTTCGGTGTTTTTTCGCTGGTGCCCGGCTAACAGAAAAGTACCAAGTGTTTATTAAAATCAACATACCAATTGATAAATAAAAGCTCTAGAAACAGCAACATATTCGAATAAGGATTTCTAAACAAAGAAAAGAGCACAATTTAATAATTTTTATTCAAAAATTATTTAAGTGGTTCATTTTAATTAGGATTTCATAACTGTACAAAATTTTAGAACTGTAGTACACGAGAAGTCAAATGAAAATTCGATTACGAAATTTCATCCTAACAAATATAGAAAATGAGAATAATTCATTCTGTTCACATTATTTATTCGACTTTAAACGTGGTTGAATTACAAAGCTCGATAAAATGACCACTGACTGGTTTATCGGTAGAAGAATGGATGGCTAAAATAATTGCTTTACAGCTAAATTTAGATTTACATAAACTCAGATTGTTTCCAAAGTTTTAACACATTTTTGCTCTATTTTTCAAAAAACTTATTAAAGCACTCAGGTTTCGAAAATGTTGTCCCAACTAAAGTTTTCTTATTGTAAAAATACAAACAACTTTAAAATGTTTCCCCTTTCCATGGGAATTAGGGATATTTCAATCCACCTACACAATCTAAAGGAAAACATCTTCTAGAAGTACAAATTCCACTATCATAAGTTGACCTAGGTATTGATAGTCGGGAACAGGAATTCCCACTAACTTCAAAGTGAATAAAGGCTCCTTAATAAAGAAAAAGATATTATAATAAAGTGGATGGACAATCACTTTAGTATTGCCAACGACCCAAAATACTTTGTCTCTCATTGATTGTTTGAAAAAATATCACATTTCCTATTTATTTCATTTCATATAATCATGCGCTCAAAATGACATTTTTCCAGGTTTTATTTGCTGTAGTCATTATCTTATTTTTTAAAAAAATCAGAGCTTTTGTAAATGCAAAGGCAACGTGGTATTAAAAGCTGATTTGTTGCGATACTTGTGCAGATTATAAAACTTATATCAAAACAAACTACACAGTTTTCTCTAGAGATTGAATCATATGTATGATTATAATAATAAATACAAATTTTAGAACCAGTCTAAGATTTATCGGGAAATGTTTAGTAAATGTATGGCGATATTATTCAAATAGACTGTAAATTTAAAAAATAAAAAATAAAAATGAAATCTGCTAAGCATATTTCAATGTATCACGTCAGAACATCATTTCCTGAGCGGCCAAGTACCACATGATCGTGCAAGTTAAATTATATTTTCATTTTAATTGCTTCATTGAATGAGCCACTTTAGTACAGCAAATGATCAAAAAGACTTTGTCTCGCATTTATTGTTTTAAAAAAAATACCGCATTTCCTATTTATTTCATTTCGTATAATCACGCACTCAAAATGACATTTTTCTAGGCTTTATTTGTGGTAGTCATTAACTTATTTTTTAAAAAAAATCAAAACTTTTGTAAATGCAAAAGCAAAGCGTTATTAAAAGCTGATTTGTTAAGATGCTCGTGCAGAAAATAAAATTTTAATTTTTCGACCAGGGTTTTTTTTTTTTTTTGACGCCACAAATCTCATTCCCAAAATAATATCATGTTCTGACATGATAAAAAGGTAAAAACAAGACAAAGTTTTTTTTAACCTTTGTTATTAATGATTTATTTGAATACACGAAATTAGTAAAGGGCTTATATAAAAGAAACTAACATTTACCATCAGACTGTGAAGATTTTAATTCTATTTACATAATACCAGACTCTTTTGTTTTACCGGAAAAAAAATAAAATGCATTCAATTTTGGTTACTGCATCATAAAAAAATGTCTAATATAAATTATTTCAATTCTTAATAACATAAAATTACATAGTAGGAATTCCAAACATGAAATAAAAAATATTACGTATTTCAAGCATCTATGTAAAAAATATTTTAATTAAATTTGTAACTATAGCTGATCAGTAAAGCATATATCATTTCTAATGAAACTGAAAAAACTACGAATTTCTTTTCGGTTAAATAATCTGAAATGAATTTTCTCATTTTCTCTCATAAATAAATAATTTTGATGAGAAAAAATTTCATGTTTGCTTTCTTTTACAATAAAGATGTTTTTCCTGATAATTTAAATTAAACATTCAGCACTAATTAATATTATTAAAACATAGATGTCTCTGCTTATTTAAATAAATTTTCAATTAAAAAAAGAAGTACATTTTTTAACATATTAAGAAATCAAGAAATAAAATTGTATGCTTCATTAAATATCAAAAGGATATTACAAAAATAATTAATGATTATAGTTTTTCATTTATTTTTGATAATTAAAGTAACTAATTAAGTGCATTGTGTAAAAATATATTTTTCCAAAATTATTCATTTTTCAAAACCAGCAAAATAAACCTGGATATATACGAATAATTAGAAGGTTATATGCTAATAAACCAAATCTTTGAAATTGTAAAATAAATAATTTAAGACATTATTCATGTGGAAATTATAAAAAATGAAATTTTGTAATGTTATTTTTTATAAGAATCAGAACATTTTTCTAACATTAAGAAGTTCCATTTTTTTCGCACACCACAAGCATACAAAAATATTTACAAATATAAGAGAGTTTCTGTTTCAGTAACGAGTTTTATTTAAAATATGCTGTATGCAAATAATTTAGAACTGAAAGTCTATTCGAGGCAATACATTCTTTTATTACTTCTTCGTATCAAGTTAGTGAAAGAACTCAAACTAACAATATGTTAATTAATCATTTTAATTAACATGCGATACTTTAAAAAGAGAGCCCTTGAGGTTTGCAAAATTCAGTTATTAAAATTTCCTAAAACAATTATATCCGAAGCTTCATAACTTGGCCAGTTTTTTTAAAGAAGAGTTGGCTTTTTTTTCTATTTAAAATGTTACTATGCCAAAGCTCATTTTACAAAAGCCACTAAATCTAAGATTTTGTATTAGTACTTATATTTCGGGATTTTTTTTCCTTCAACAATGTAGTAATACAAAATACATTTTTACTATTTAATTGTTTTTTACCTGTAAATTTTCAATTATATCCAATGGTTTAGATATCAACTATAAGATCATGAACGAGGACGCCCTCTATAGTATTAAGCATTGATATATTTTTAACGTGCCTTTTACTTTTCGTTCTTGTTTATAAGTTTACTATTAAATTTAAAAGAATGGAATTTTCATTCTCATCCATTCATATATCAATAAATGCAAACACAAACAACCGATAATTAATTAGAGATAAAATTGCTTTAGTTTTAAAGAAAAAGAATTATTTAAGAATAACAAATTTACAAAAAATATTCATTCCTAAAAACTGACGTAAGAAGAAATTTCGTAGAATTAGTATTTAGTCTAAATTCTGAGAAATGTTAAAACACATTTATGGAAATTTCCCATATCTAATATGGGCACAATAACGAACACAATCTAGATTTAGTGAACTGCAATTGATTCCTTAATTTTATCCAATTCATCTATAATTTATAATTCATATTAAAACAAAAAATACAAATTTGTTAACACTAAACTTTAGCAGACAGAAATAATTTAAAAATCTTCATACATTTTCATCATTCGAATCATCTCACAACATCATTATATTACAATTTCGATTATACGGTAACTTCATATTTCTTTTAAATAGTTTATTCCATATAAAACTTTTAAGTGTAAATGTTACAAGCTAGCGAAATATACTGATCGACTCCGGTAGTAATGTCACAAAAGTTAAAGAGTAACTTTGTGATCCTGTCTTTCTGAACATCTCTCAAAAGTGGAAATGGCCTTTCCTTTATCTTTTCAGGTCATTAAATGGATGAACAAGTTACAGTTACCGTCGAATATGTACATTCATCACGAGATATCCTTTTCTTCTCATGCTATCGTATATCAAAGAAATTGTCAATTGAGTGTCATCGTGGATTTTTTTAATTATGTCCTCGTTAAGAATTAATCAAAATACAAGGGTATATTTTGCTGTTGGAAAAGAATAATGTAAGTTTAAATCTATTTTTTGTAAGTACTCCATACGTTACCTACGAGTAACAATTATTTTGTTTGAAATTCGTTAAAATTGTGTTTTTGTAAAACCATTTTGCCAGTTGCTATTTTATAGATCAGGTATATAAATTGATTACAATTTATGTATAAAGTTGAAACTTAATTTGTGTTAGTGCTGATCAAACATTATATCTTGCATTTTGGTTCATATAATTCCGTTTATAACCAATAGAATTCTTAGATTCAGTAATTCAAATATATATGTTTACTTTTTTTTTAAATTCATATGAAAAGCTTTATACATTATTCAATTTTTAATACCTATATTCCATGGTACGATTATTCAGAATAATCAAATTCTATTATAAAACATCTATAAAAAAATAGAAAAAAAGTTCCTCAAATTGTACCTAATTTTCAATATTATTTTTATCCTCATAGCTTTTATCAAAACTAACATTTCAAAATAATCTCATGTTTGGCCATTTATAATAAAAAATAGTTCAAACAGAATATAAATTTAGCTTAAATATGGTAGTAATGTTAGCATTACAATAATGTAATACTTTAAAAGCTCCATGGATTCGTATTTTAAGTTTTCACTACTCTCCCTTCAAACCTCATTTTATTTTCTAAACATAACTATTCACAGGATAATTGCAATCATCTTTTTATTCGTTATGAGCATTTATTATTGGTTGTAAAAATCTTGAGTAATGTATTTAGAATCCTTAGTATCATGGGTAAATAAGTTATTTGTTTTTTTTCTAATGGCACTTGCCATGGACAAACTCGCTGATGGAGTCAGCGAATTTAAGCCGAGGGTGTGTCTCTTGTTTTTAAGCAGCTCGAACTTGGACAAAGAGTACTTCTTAGCTACTCACTCATCACATTCACTTGTGAAGTCCTTTTTTACGGGGAGGGGGTTGATATTCACACATCTCACCAATAGCACAGATGAAGAACAACCATGTCCGAACCAGGACTCAAACCTAGGACACCCAGATCACGGGGAAGAGGTACTACCCCTGCACCAGGACGTCTGCTAATAATTTATTTATATACTTAAATGGATGTGCTTACTATTGTGGCGCTAGCTTCATAAAGTCAGCTAACAACCTTTTGGGGCGTGTGATCGTTTGTTTAGTGATTACGATAAGACTACGAAACCTAGCGTCGCGGATACGGTTCTTAACCTTCAACTCCAATTATGACCTTGCCTACGCAACTTTCTGAAGCTGTCGTGGCGCCATCTACCCGAAGCCATAGTCGTTGGACTCGCTTGCAGCAAGCAACTCGCATACACGCACTCCGTAAAACTTGGCGACATAAAATCTTTCTTCTCTCCGCCGACTCACTGGTGGGGGAGTATTGTGGCACTAGCTTTATAAAGTCATCTTGTAGCTTCTTTACTCAGGTGATCACTTTTGTCTGGTTATGTTAAGCGACTACGAAATTTAGCGTCGCGTGTTCGGTCCTTCCTTTGCCACACTATATCTTTCAAAAGAATCAATAAATAATTACCGAATCGAATTCTTACTAAGATAATCTCTTCATTTTAACTTCTAATAAAAATTTTCCTTCATTGAAACATTTATTCAAACATTTCTTTAAAACATTTACGAAAAAATTTCTTTAGAACATTTACGAAAAAATTTCTTTAGAACATTTACGAAAAAATTTCTTTAGAACATTTACGAAAAAATTTCTTTAGAACATTTACGAAAAAATTTCTTCAGAAAATTTACGAAAAAATTTCTTTAGAACATTTATACCAAAATTTCTTTAGAACATTTATACAAAAATTCCTTTAGAACATTTACACAAAAATTCCTTTAGAACATTTATACCAAAATTTCTTTAAAACATTTATACCAAAATTTCTTTAAAACATTTATACCAAAATTTCTTTAAAACATTTATACAAAAATTTCTTTAAAACATTTATACAAAAATTTCTTTAAAACATTTTCTTGTTTTACCATATTTAAAAAACTAGTAAGCAAAATATTTTAAATGACCATTTTATATGCATTTTTTTTTGTTTGTAAGCGTTTATCTCAGAGAGAATTATGATGCATTTTTGTTACTTTTACCGTAAAAATCCTTTCCCATTTTCCAATTCAAATCTTATACCAATTATCTTCAGTGAAAATAAATATAGTAAATCTCTTTACATTTATCATAAACAACGAACGAGGTTGTCTGCTGTCTTTGATAAGAAAATTTAGACTTTCCTGGAAAACGATATCAAGAAAAAAATCAAATATCTAAGCTTTTTTGATAATAAAAATACTGAAAGAATGTGAATAAAAAAATATTGAACTACAAGAAACTCCTTTGAGCCTGTCCTTAAGGAATATAAAAAGGAATATACGATAATAATGTAAAAATTGTCAGAGGGAATAACAAATTCGCTTTTTGAAATATCGCCCCCGAATCTTTTGTCATTTATGGGTCAGGAACATGTTATCCAGAAGTAAAAATGTAGTTTGCCCTTTTTGGATAAATATAGGCAAAAGCGCAGATACAAAGGGGAGAAAAAGAATGTAAATAAAATAAATATACAGAAAATACCTATTTTATCCTGTTTTTGTCACAACTTTGTGGCAGCATTATCCGTTTGATGAATGAAAAGGATGAGAAATGGAATCTTTAAAAAGGAAACTGTTCTAAATCTAAAATAAAGTTTAAAAAATGGCGCGTTATCAGAAGTTGGGGCAAGATTTTAAAAATAAAACCATTTTAAATAAGATTAAAATGAAATCTGCTATGCATATTTCAATGTATCATTTCACAGCATCATTTCTTCAACGGCCAAGCACCACGCGCTCGTGCAGGTTAAATTATATTTCTATTCATTTTAATTGTTTCATCGAATGAGTCCTTTTAGTATTGTAAAAGACCAAAAAACTTTGTCTCCCATTCATTGTTTTAAAAAATATCCCATTTCCTATTTATTTCATTTCACATAATTGCGTGCACAAAATGACATTCTTCTAGGTTTTATTTGTTGTAGTCATTAACTTATTTTTTAATCAGAGTTTTTGTGTGATGGCAATGCGTTATTGAAAGCTGCTCGTGCAGATAATAAAGTTTCATTTTTTCGCCTACGGTTTTGTTTTATTTTTCGGATTTGGGATCTCCAGATTTTTGTCTACTTCGTTCCCAAAATAACATCAGGATCTGACATGATAAAAACTTTGATAATCAAAAAAAAAGGTAGACTAGTGAAATTGAAAATTTAAGTACGAAAGATAATTCTCTTATTTTTTAAAAAATTATATGATAGCCCTGTTCTGGGAAAAAATTAAATCGTTGGTGCTGGATTTTTATAAACGCAAAATAGAATCCAAAATACAATTACTATTCGATCAAGGATGGATGCGAAGCTTATATTTTTATGCCTCAGTAAATAAAATATACTTATTTCTTCATTTATTTTAATTTGGAAAACATACAAAAATATTTACTATTTGTTATGTTTCATATAAAATATTCACTTTTTATTATGTTTCAAATATTCACTTTTTATTATGCATGTCATTAATCAAAGGTTCTTGATCTCCTATAAACAATCGTTATAATATTTGAAATGCAGCATTTTAAATTAATTTTACATCCTCTTTGAATAATTTTTGGTGAATTTTTATCTTTTTAAAAAGTGTAAAATTTTAAATTGTAGGAAATAGCATGTTTCTTATCAATAATAGAGATGCTCTTTAGTTAGAATAACATCCCATTTTAAAGTATCACTAAGATTAGTATAAAGCAAATAACTCGATAAAATGATGAGGGTAACACCCAAGCTGATACTTCCCCCTCTTCAAATTTCCACACCACACCAGATGGAGGACGTTTGGCCCCAATGATTTTAACGCGAAACCAGACCCGCTTAAAACACGACGGCTTGGAATTGGGTTTCGAAACCGAGAACGTATCTAGACGCCCCCTGCAATTGAAAATATCCTCTTTCAATACTTTTTAGCAAACCTTGGTATTTTTTTTAATACGGATTTTAAAATATGTTTTTCACTGTGAGTTCGGAAAAGAATAATGTAGAAATATCAATAATACACCAGTAACCGAGATATAATTGAAAAAAAATTTGACGTTTTATGAACTAGTCAACAATATGTATAATAATTCAAACAAATTCATATTAAACTAATATATTGTACATAAAACTTGCTACAAGTTGCTTCAATTTATTAAAATTTGTATAACCAAATTCTGTTAAATGCCTTTTCACCAGTATCAATACAGCCTTTAAGTTAGCAACAAACTTTACTTTCTGCTGACATTAGCCTCCGAAAAATTTTGCCTTCACTCATACATCATGCTATACCCGACCCTTTAATTTCTAATTATTATATCAACAACACTAACAAAAATATCTTCGTTGTTTACTAAAACATATCAGCTTAAATATGCAAAAAAAATGTGCACCTAAACGAAACTTTCTTTACTAAGGTAATTTAATTTCGCCTTGGGAATTTGATAACAATGACCTTTATTTCCTAACAATGGCCTTTCATTATTTATCTGAGGAAAAAACGAAATAATTTTAAAGATATTTGCTTCTCGCCATTTACCGCTGAAATGAGATTGCTTTAAAGAAATAAATGTTGTATAATTTTATAAACTTATTTACGAAGAACTGAATACTTGTTTGCTTCCGCTCTTATTATTAAATTTTTCTGCATAAAAAGAATCGACTTAAGATGAGAGGTTATTGTTTGAAATAACCTCAGGCATATAATGATTTATTTCAAAAAAAATTACTAACATGGACCCGATATTTAACTCAAACCACTTCGAAATTTGAAATGATAAAAGAAAAATCTAAATGTGTATGTATAACATAAGAAATTGCTTTCAAAGAAGAGTTCTTATCATTTAAAGTATCAAAATTCTAAATCGTCATTACAGTTGTTTTCCTCTTATTTCAAGGGAAATTTTGGGTTAAAGTAGCCATTAGTGTGCCCCCGAGTTTTCGCCAATATAGCAACCCAACACAACGCTCTTGTAATAACCCTAATGATGTTTTGTCTACTTTTTCCTACAATGGTTGAGTTGTACATGAGCTTCGACTCTTTTATGAAAACTGTTAAATTAAAAATAATAGAATAATATCAATTAATATTTTATTTATATTTTTAATGCGAAGTTTCAATTATATTTTTAATCCGAATATAAAATATTTATTCCTTTACTCATTTTAATTGTCAGTATGCGATTTCACAAAATCGTCTAATTTATTTCTTTACGAAGTCGTCTGCTTTCTTTCTTTAAAAACCGTCTGCAATAGAATTATTCGCATTTCTCGTTCTTTAAAATTT
The DNA here is from genome assembly GCA_026289955.1 of Argiope argentata. Classification (NCBI taxonomy): domain Eukaryota; kingdom Metazoa; phylum Arthropoda; class Arachnida; order Araneae; family Araneidae; genus Argiope; species Argiope argentata. Next base: position 300,390 of record JAOUZG010040215.1, read on the forward strand.
CCTATTAAATCCATTCTTTTTGCCTCTTTGTCTTTCTCAATTATTTATTTTTTACTGTTCATGTTATCCGCACATTCCTTATATTCAATGTGCTAGCGAAGCTACTAGTTTCCCGCTCCCGTGGCTAGCGAAGCCGTCGGATGTTTTTTTAAGTTAAAAATTCTGCCCGAGGAAGTTAAAAAATTCTGCCCGGAGGCTTATGTTGAAGGCACCGGGTCTGATAAAAAAAGAATGCTTATCGGTAAAAAAAATCATAATTATATTGCGAAAAGGGGTAACCGTAAATATCCTATAGAAGTGTTTGTTTACTTTGTCCGCCATCTTTATTGGCGACTTCGCATCCTTGGCACGGCAAGGGGCACACTAAACGTAACTTTTACCAATTATTTTATTAACAGGGACCCTATATGTTAGTTACATAACACAAAAATTTGAAATGATAAAAGAGTAATCTAAATGTGTCTGTAAAACTTCATAAGAAATTGCTTGCAAAGGACAGTTCTTATCGCTGAAAGCATCAAAATTCTAAATCTTCATCACAGTTGTTTTTCTTTTATTTCAAGGGAAATACTGTTAATCACGATTCTTTCAAGATGTACGAGAAAAAATTAGTGTTATAATGAAAGCCAGCCTCTATTAAGGTGGCGCTGCCATCGCTGACCAAACCAGTACATGTGACTGACAGACAGAGAGTTTAATTTAAACGCATTTTGGAACTGACTTCAATTGTGAACCGCTTCCACACCACACTAGCGGGAATGTGTGGTAGCATCTTTAGTTCGGAGTGTGCAAGAAAATTTGTGAGAGACAAATTCCACTGGCGGTTTATAAAAAGCTTCTAAATTTTAAAAAAGCATAAAATTTATTTACTTTTAGATCGAGTATAACAAGAATATAGATATGCAAAAAGAATATCGACCCTCATGGATTCGATTTTTATCATACATTTTTTTCAATCTGATGTATTAATCGAAACGATTGTATAGAATACTATAAAATCTAATCTGAAAAGGCTTCAAATGTCCCTCTAATTTCATTAATATTGTGTTTCATTCATTTTTATTTTAAAAATTTCTACGTTTATTATAAATAGGGCAAGTCAAGTGGACCCTTATAGTTTCCGACCCCTATAATATTCTAATGATAATAACCTAAATTATAAAGTAACAGATTTTTTTTATAAAATTTGATTCATTAAATCTTTTATTAACACTTTAATATAAAGAATGTTAGTTGAAAACTAGCCAGAAAATGATGCAACAGAAATGATGATGAGTAATAGTTTCATTTGGAATGTAAAGTATTGTCATTTTTCTGCTAACTACACCTAGTCATTAAAAGTTAAGATGATGAAAAGATGAATTAGTTTCATTAAAAATGCAACTATTTGAATTTGAAAACACAAATGAGTTTCATTCATTATTATTTCTGATGTCATAATGGAAAAATATCAAACTCACTAATCTTAATTTATTAAAATTTCAAAAACTCGCTGTGATTCCACTTTATAAGTATATTGCGTCCAAATTTGTATCCGACTTCTTGAGCGTTTAAAGACATAATATGTTTATTAATAGTGTAAGTAGAGAGAGAAGAATATATACACGATAACTTATAAGAACCAAAAGCTATATGACATATTTATTCTCTAAAAACAAAATTGAAGCAAAGACATAAAAATTCATACTTAGAAACCCGAACACTAGGATAACTGAAAAAAAGAAATAATTTTTAAGAGCAGCACGTAAGCGCCATATATACAAGAATGTCCATACCAAATTAACTTTCGGAATAAAGCAATGACAAAGACAAAAAAAAAGTCATGAATGAAAATTTCACATAATTTCAAGCATGGATTAAGTCACAAGAAAATACAAATAATAATAACGTAAGAAATCCAATTCGAAATTTTTTTAAAAAACCCGCAAAATATAATCCATTCAAAGTATTAGAGACTAGGGCTGACAAACGATAAGAGTCTGATTATGACGAGAACTACAAATTTATGTAGACAAAAGAAACCGTTGTTATTGCTGAACTCAATATTAATCTTTAATCTGACAGCTATTAAACAGTACGAAGTTAGAATCCAACACAATTTGAGTCGTCGATTCTAGAATTTAGATTCTGGTACTGAAGCTCCAGAGGAAACTCAAAAGAACATATAATTAATATATAATCCAATTATTTAATATTCTAAAATAAAAATTTAAGTTGAAACTTATTGAAAGTTAGGACTTAAGACAATATTTCTTTTAAAACTGTACAGAGGATTGTACAGAACTAAAACTGCACATTCTTCTAAAACTGTTCTAATTATCATTGACAATTACGCATTCATGCCTCACACCATTATCAATGAGTAATTGTAAATGATCTTGACTTTCATCCTTAAACAGATATTGCAAAAATTCTTATTAATAAAACAATGATTGCCATAATCAGTAACACATTCCTACAGAAAATTTATAAAACTTACCTTACCGAGGTTCACTAGAAGGAGGATTACTATTCCTCTTACAATGATTGCAAATAATTGCTGTTGATCTGGAGCATCCTTTAATCCTGTATTCGAAATTTCTGCACAAATACCATTGTAATAACAGAAAAGTATCAATATTCAATTCTTTCCTATTGTTCGTCGAATATTCTTTGTAAATTTTCCGGTCGAGCCAGAGAACACAAATGGTACATTACTTAGTCTTCACAGAAATAATTGGTGTAGAAAAGAAATTCATTTAGAATAGAAGTGGTTTAAACAGCATATTTATCCATCAACTGTTATTAGTATTGTTTTAAAATTTACTCTTTTGGGTTTAAACTTATCAAAAATTCTGTAATGCTCTGTTCAAGACAACGGAGCAACAAAGGAATGTAATTCGTTTTCCATCACCTTTAGTAATACCGTGTTTACATGCGGCCAGTTACAAGACGGCATATAGACAGCGCAAGCTTTGAAAGAGACTGATTTATGTTTACCATAATTTCATTAGATAGATTCAGACATTCCATGCTCGGCTATAAATTGCCGTATTGGCGCCACTGAATATTTCTTTTTTGCTGCGTATTGTAATCAAATGCTGGATTTTTGCACAAGGTAACAGGGTAAAATTAAAATATAAACTGTTAACATACCTAAATTTGAAGAAAAACTGTATAAAAGAAATGGCAATTAAAATTTTAAAAAATTTAATCTTGCATCAGAAAGAGCAAATAATGTCAGAGTTAAGCTGTTAAATCATCAACGATCGGGTCCAAATAGTAACAAAAGAATCAAATCTAAGAAACAGTACTTTTATTACTCAATTTAAGCTGTACTTAATTCAAAAGTTACTCATTGGAAGCCATTACCGATGACATTTGTGTTGTTAATCACTTGCCAAATCATTTGAATGGAAATTTTTGCACATTGTTCAATTATTGTAAAAATATTTAAAATCCAAAAGCTTATGAAATAATATCTTTTTTTTATTTTTTCCTTTATTCAAATGCCTTGAAGTCATGCTTACATTATCCCTTTTAGATAAGAAACAATAATAACTAACAAGCAATAATAACTATAAACTAATAACTATACAATAATAACTATAAACTAACATTGATATCTCAATAAGATGAGCTAAGACCCAACCCCTCGCTTCTAATATTAATTTCTTTTTATAATTCCTGGATTTCAAAGTTCTCTATAAGCCAAAATCATTGACTATTCTCATTTATCAATTTCCTTAGTAGCATGTTTCAAAACTATAGAGTTTTTTTAATGACTACAAATTTTTCAACGATATTGGTAGGTTTTTTTGTCTTTGAACAAATTACTTTCAGGCAGGAAGGTGGTTTTATTAATGCAGCTTATCATATATGATAGGATTTTGATTTTCTCCAAGGGACCGCTTTAAGTCCTCATCATTACAAAGGATGGGGTATAAATCAGTTATATTAATATTCCCTTTGTAAAGCAACTTTAAGGCCATTTAGGGGTGGATCTTGTAATTTTTAACCACGGTCAGATGACCAGGATGTCACCTAAGCTGTCAACCCTTCTCCAAACTTCCACATCACACCAGCAGGAATACGTATGAAAAAAAAATGTTACTCCTCAGTTCCAATACCACATATCCGCTAGGAATATTATATAAAATAATGTTTACTGGAGACAATCCACCCAAAAATTATTACTGCATATAGTCAGAAAAAGGCAGCAGAAATCGATTCAAACGTATTTAAATCTATGTGTTTGATCTTATTTATATTGTTTTCTAACGGATGCTAAAACCTTTACTGTTTTGCGTATGAATTAGGATGGGTTTAATTGAAAAAAATAGGGGTGAGAGGAAAGAAAGATATGCTTACATTTAACAAAAAAGTAAATTCTGGAAATACGCGCTTCTTTCTGCGTTTCATCCCTTAGTGAGATAGAATTGGTGAAAAGTGGTCGTCTCAGGAGACTAAGAAGAAACGTATAGCCCTCTAGCTAAGTAATTCTACAAAATCACTATTTATATGCGAAATTTTCAAATATGTGCAAATATTTTAAAGAAAGTTGTTGTTATGGCACTTGCCATGGACAGGCTAATCAGCGTCTCTTGTTCTGTAGTAGCGCCAACTAGGGTCAAGGGTACGACTTTTGGTACTAACTCATCACATTCGCTTGCACAGCCCCTTTTTACAAGGGGGGAGACACTTCACAGAAAAAGAACCATGCTCTTACCGAGACTCGAACCCGGGACGCCCAAATCACGAGGAAGATGAACTGATACTATATTCTACACGGTAATAGTATAATATAATAAAAAAAAACACTCGTAAAAATAAGCTCTCTAAAATGCGAAAAACGAGGGATACAACAGAAAATGGACATTAGAAATCGTGGGATACGCAGCTGGAGGTTAATATGCCAATTAAAACAGCACTAGGGAGCTTTGGGGGAAGTATCTCGTGATTTCGAACCATGGTCAGATGATGAAGAAGACACATCAGTTGTCACCATCTCTCAAAACTTCCGCATCACACCAGCAGATGGTGCTTGGCCGCGACGGATTTAAAGTGCACGAAAACCGCTAACACGACAGGTACTTCTGTGAAATCGGGTTTCGTACCACGATGTGCATTTCAAAATTAAGTATTGGGTCGTTCGAAAAGTAATTTCGTTTTTTCTCGACAAAGGATTTAATTGTATTTTTTTTATTCCAACTTCACACTTAAGACGTATAATCATTGTATGTTTTGAGAGGTGATATAGCAATACTTGTTTGTGAAAACGTTCAATTGATTTTGCGCAGTAGTTTTTGGTAGATGCCCTTTTAAATAGGGAAAGCAATAAGCAGCAATTTCGTCATATTTCACTTTTTTCCTGTAGGAAAGGTAAAAATGCTGTTCAAGCCAGAAAGAAATTAACCGATGTGTATGGAGAAGATGCGTTGACAATACGACAGTGTCAGAACTGGTTTACAAAATTTCGATCCGGCAATTTTGATGTCGAAGATGCACCACGTTCCGGATGGCCGGTTGAAGCTGATAAAGACACGATAAAGGTAATAGTTGATGCAAACCGGCGAACAACAACACGTGAGATCGGTGAGAGTTTAAATTTATTGAATTCAACTGTTTATGACCACCTGAAAGGCCTGGGTTTAACCTCGAAGCTCAATATTTGAGTTCTCCATGTCCTCACGGAGAGAAATTTGTGTTGTCGCATTGAAGTCTGTGATTCGCTCCTCAAATGTCACAAAAATGATCCACTCCACCATATTATCCAGATCTGGTTCCTTCAGATTATTATTTGTTCCGGTCAATGCAAAATTTTTTGGACGGTAAAACCTTAGTCTCAAATGAAGACGTCAAAAATCTCCTTGGATTAGTTTTTTGCCAGCAAATACCAAAAATTTTATGAGCGTGGAATCATGCCTCTACCAGAAAGATGGCAAAAGGTTTTGGATCAGAATGGGCGATATATAATTTAATAAAATAATTATTCATTATACGAGGATCGTCTTTCATTTTCACCAAAAAAAAACGAAATGACTTTTCGAACAACCCAATATATAATATTAGTGCTATTTACAAAACATCTAATAGCTCATTTAAGGATAAAATATTCTAAATGTTCATTAAAAATGTATAAAATTATGGAAAACGAATGTAAAAATGGTGACTATTTTTTAAATTTCATTTTAAAATAATAAATTTGATAATGAAAAAAAATTGAATTTTATACTCTTAATAAGAAAAAAAATGGTTTATACTCAATTTTAGGAATAAACCGTTACAGATCAATTTATTAACAAATTTGCGATAAGTGATCACTTTCAACAGCGACAGAAAACAAATTTTACGCTCTTAAAACATAAACTCTTGGCACAAGAATGATCTAATCATTATTATAAGCCACTTCAATTTGTAACAATTTATTTTATATTGCATACAAAGAGATCTAAAAAATAAAATTATTGCAATTGATTTTTAAATCATTTCTTAGAATAAAACGATTTTAAAGTCTTAGTGTAAATGAGCTGTGACCTGTAAAGTAAAATAAATTAAACTGATCCAAAAGTTTCATTAAACTTCTATCACGAGAATACATTATAAACACAGTCTTCATTTCTCTTTGGTCTGCTTATTAGAAAGGAGGTATAAAAATATTTAATGAATCTGAGAAAATTTATTCAAATTTGGATTTCGCAATTAAAATTCTCTGATATAACGCTTAGGTTGACATTTCGTACTTATTTGTTTGAACTTTGAAGCATGATTAAAACGTAAGATATTTATTTAAGTTTTGATACTTCAGAGAAATTAATTTCCTTTATAAATGTATGTCCTAGTGCAAAATTCATTGATGGAGATATTAAATATTTTCTTATTTATTAATGGAAATATTTCTTCGTTTAGTTATAAAAATATTAAACATTATGCAACACAAAATAAATGTTTTTAGAAAAATAGCTTATAATTATGGTTTTGTTGTAGTAATGTTTCTTTTTTGGATTATTAAAGACAGCAGAGAATAAATAGTTCATAGAGCTATTAGGTAAAGAGCGGTTTTTATTGCGAATTTTTAAAATGAAACTTTTTGTATATTGTTACAAAGCTGTAACTTTGCTTCCTAGCACGAATAGTGCCATCGTAAGATAGATCGTTTTACAATCAGCCCTGTTGTATGCTGAACGGGTGCTGCGTCAGTGATCTCAAAGCTTGGCAACTATCTTGGGGACCATTTGGTGACTTGGCGAAGAATTTGGTTGCTTTGGCAACAAAATGGATTTTGCTAGAAACTTCGTGAATTTTAACGATTTGTCCTATAGAAACTGAGATACGCCTTAATTTACCCAGAAGGTTCTCGGCCCGTCTCCCTGGAGATATAAAAAGGTCAACAATCTCAAACTGAAGGAATTGAATTGAACCAGAAGCGGCTTTGGAATAGAAGACAAGTAATAGGTGTTCGATCAGATAGCGAAGCAAAGGCGGAGTGATAGCTTTGTGCGTAGAACAAGAGAGTACTGAACTGCTTTGTGCCAAGTCCTTTTGCCTACTGTGGAAGGTGTCGTGTCATGCATAGAGTAATATGCATAGAGTAAAGAATGAAATATTTCGTCATACTCGAAGCGTTATCATAATGGGCATGACGAATTTTTTCGCCATGGAAAATTGCCGTAATATTTTGAAAGTAAAAATGCCCCCATTCTGAAACTAGCTAAACAAAATTTTATTCCGTGGTTAACTGGTTAAATTGGCGATTCAAAAATTTACCGTCTAAGTTGAAAGTTTCTACTAATTTTGTTCTTTGAATCTGTATTGGCTAAGTTTTTGTTACCGATGCTTTATTATTTTTCATGGGTTAAAGAGTTGTTTTGCAATGTTACATGTTTTTTTTTTTGTAGAAATATCTTTACATTTGGAGATTATCATGGCAATCAATAGAATTTTAAAGGAAAGATTGCTTAACAGGTATCGTTTATTTCCTTAATTATTAACTCTAACCCACAAATTTGGATGCGTTATAAACTTATTTGTAGACGATTCAATTTTGCTTCAATTACTGTTTTTTAAATTCTGATCTTAACTGTAATTTTAATTCCAATTAATTAAATACAAACAGTTCAATTACTTTTTTTTTTGTTTTTGCAGTTCTATTTGTGGATATTTGTATAACAGCAAATAACATAAATTTCTATTTTCATTAGAAATCATTTCATGAAGTGCGCCTCTATTGTCAAATAAAATAAATTTATATTAACTTTATTTATACTCAATTCAATCAAAAATCGGGGGCAACTATAACCACAAAATTCAGCTGAAAGAATATAACAATTAAATATTACATCGCTCATTCAACTGTTATTCTGTTCAGAAATATGAATTCTATGCCTTTAAAAAACAATATTTTCTGTTTCATGAATTTTTTTCAAAAGAAACCAGATCTTTTTGTTGTTAAAAAAGAATTCAAAAATAACCCTAATGAATAATAGCCAGTTCAAAACGGTAAGATTTTAACAAGTCTTTGAGTTAATAATATTTTTCTGTTAAAATTTCATAATTTCTTTTTTACCTGAAAAAGAAAAGCCATATTATGTATGGATCGGCGATTTTAATTAAAAATCCATGCTTAGGTTGCTTGTTTAATTCAATCCAGAGCATTTAAGCCGGAAGAAGTTTCGCTACGCTTGTTTTCACTCAATTATACTCGAAAACAAGCGAAATCAGTTCGAAAATTAAACTTTTGTGTAAAAGCCTACATTCTGGAATCATTATTTCCGGTAAGAGAGTAATTCAAAATATGGTTGATTCTATTAAATTTAGCAGAACACCGTGATTAATGTAATAACAATTTTTGGATGACAATTTAAGTCTGTGAAAGCTTTAAATTTATTTTTCCTGGGTAATATTTTTAATTGGGTCATTTTTTTTGGTTAAAGTGAGAAACGTTTGGTAAAGTGGTAATTATAGTGAGAAACGCAGAGAAAAGATGACGCGAGAGCATTTTGATCTATTACTTAGGTATATATACTGTAAATTTACTACGACCCACACTCTGCCTTCTATATTATCGTATTTTTTTCCACCGGCCATGATTCTCACGAAGGAGGAAGGGGATATAGATTCACAGGAGCCTACATTTAGGTCTGTGTCGATTTCAAATTATTCAAAAAAGTCGATGTTTTTGAAGAAATCAATTTTTTATACCAATTTCTGAAAAATGTCCATATGTGGATATCATGATCATAAATAATTGTTCACGATGAATCACTAGACAATAAATCGATATTCAGAATTTATTTACGTTTCCTATTTCGTTTTGTGTATAAGTTGGTGTTTATTTGTGTTGCTGCACGCTCATTTTCATATTCATACGCAGTTTCTGTTAATAATTTTATAAATACTATCATATTCTAATCTATAAAAATACTTGCTTTAAGCCGGTTCTCTGTCTCAGAGGTAGCTTGTCTTCTTCGTGTTCTGGGAGCCCCGGGTTCGAGTCCCGGTTCGGGCATGGTTGTTCTCTTACGCACTATCTGTGAGATGTGTGACTGTGTCCCCCTACAATAAGGGGCTGTGCAAGCAAATGTTTTGAGTGTGTAGCTAAGTCGTACTCTTGGCCCTAGACGGCGCTACTTCAAAAACAAGAGAAGCTCCTTTCGGCTTGTCCATAGACAAGTACCATAAGAACAACAACATCTTATTTTAAACATGTCATTTTGAAATAAACTCATTTCTGTTCCCTAAATGAATGATATCGTTATGGAAAAATAATTGCCGCTATCAGAAGACTGTTGACTGTTCTTTGTTTAACTGCTAAGTAATCATCTTCAGAAATAAAAGAAAAAAATTCAGATTAAATCCGCAATTTTATTCACTGCTCGCCTTTTCACAAATTTATATAATTCATATATAAAGTTAATTTTCCAAGACATCAGATTTTGGACTCAGGATTTATTAAAATTATTTAATTTTACTAGTTAAAGGTATTATTATGTCGGTTTTCTTCTTTTATGAAGAATGAAAGAAACTGAAGTTTCATTCAAGTCAACAGTAAAAAGGATAAAATTTTAAAAATTATTATATTTAAAAAAGGCAAGATATAAATTGTAAAAAGCAGACATAGCTTTGGCACAGCACACTTTAATAAAGGTTTTTTAACGCAATTATATTTTATTAAAATAATGTTTTTACTATATAAATTGAAGTCTCCTTTTATTTTGAGTCATTCTGATCAGTCAAACTATTTATAGACTATAATATCGATAAACAAATAAGTATCACTTTATATTGAAAAATATCGATATGTATTGGACAATATATCGCGATGAGAAAGTCTGGTCATCGCCCAACCCTTATTTGGTCTACAGTTCTACTTCCTGAAAAGAGGGAATGATCTTAGGATTCACATCATGAATGTAAAGAGCTCCAATTCAGAATATGCTATAGGAAATTGAAATATGGAGCATTAGAGATCGAGATTTTAGTCCTACTTAAGAGTAAATAAGCCTGAATGCATGATCATTTTTTATAGTTATGATATGTTAAAAAATCTTTGAGGTAGCTTAAGAACGCGTATTAGATAAATTTAATTTAAATCAATTAATTAATTTGGTTAATTGATAACTAATTAACAAAACAAGATGCATCATTCTGTGAGAGATAAGGAAATAAAGGTATAAAGTAAGTTTCTGTATTATTGAAAAATTTATGAGAACTTATACCATTTCATGACATTTAACCCTAATTTTATTGTTTTTAATCACTGAAATTCGGCAAAAGTTATAAAGAAAAAATATAAACAATCTAAAAATTTAAAAAATTTACCTTTTCAATTATATTAATTTTATTTATCTTCCATTACCAATTCTGTGAAAATTTCAAAGTAGATTATTTTGAAATAAGCGCGTATATAGGTATTTGTAGGGTGACTTGAAAAATTTGAATTATTTTGCCATTATTTTTTTTTAATTTCAATATATATATATATATATATATATATATATATATATATATATAGAACAAGAACTGATTTTTTTAAATATTTTAAACAAAAACAGTTTCTAAGATAAATATTATTTATGAAAGAAAATACACTGATTTTTAGAACTATATTAGTTTAAGGTTATTGCCATACAGAATTAGATCTATTAGGGAAAAGCTGCCATGTAAAAACTTCATGGTGAGTAATGTGAGAAAATTATGAAATTACCTTATCCACCTATCGTAGAGATTCGCTATCGATTTTGCCTGGAAAATATCACCCTCAAAACGCACACCTCCCTTCATCTGATTTTCATAAATTTTTGCTACTTTATGGCCTACTCTTCCAATAAAGCTCTCCAGGATGACAATGTTGTGAAATATGCTATTATCATATGGTTATCATGACAAGCAGGAGATGTTCTTCAACAAGGAAAGCCGTTTCTCATTATGCGAAGTGACTCAGAACAAATTTCAAAATAGTTTCATCCAAAGAATGAACTGTAATTAACTATAGAGTGTTACCGTTCTTTATATATGGCATTTTATTTTAATTGGTGAATGGAACTAATTTTCTGGATGCGCTAAATGTTTATAAAATAGTCAAAACTATCGTTGCTATAAAAGATGGTCACTAATGAATGTCAATACGTAATTCTGAGATTTTCAGCTAAAAATTTCATATCGTGCAAGAGACAAAAAGAATCCATAAAATATAAAATCTATCTCAAAAGTTAAAAAGCACCACTTTTGATTAATGGCAGAACTTTATACCCAAACTAATTTTCCATAAATTACTTTTCAAGTTATAATTAGCTGTACTATTAAGTATTTTTATAGGGAGTTCAAGAAAACAGAACAGCTTTTACTGAAGCTAATGTTTAAATGATTCTTCAATTGATCATTAATTCAATTTTAAAATGTCTTCGAAAATGCTGCTTTTAAAATAAAGTTATTAATTTACTTCTATAGTTCAACTAAGAAATTCCTGTGAATAATAAATGAAAAATAAGGCACATTTATTTGTAAGATTTTTAGAAGAGTAGAGAAATATTAATAGTTTAAATGTGTGTGTGTGTGTGTGTGTGTGTGTGTGTGTGTGTGTGTGTGTGT
>JAOUZG010040215.1:331036-360898 GCA_026289955.1 Argiope argentata
TTATTTCTGTGGGAGTCTAAATAAATCTTCCAAAAATTAGACTCTTCAGATAGCGGGATTTTAGTGGCGTGATGTCTAGGGTTTTTTTAATATTTACGGGTTAGTTTATAAATCAAAATTAAAATAATACAAACGAAGGATGAAGAGACTTCTTTAGAAAAAATAAAAGAATTTATTTAGAGTTAAAGGGGAATATTTACAGTGGGAGTATTTACAGGGAAAATATTAAAAAGAATTAAAACATGGAGGTATTTAATAATCAGAAAGTTAGATTATTTCCTCTAGGAGGACGTTAGAGATGGGGGAAACATTATGACTGAAAATATATATTACCGCGTAACCGCTGACGCGTGAAGACAGACGTCTTCTCTGGACGAAAGTTAGTGGGCCTCTGATTCAAAGTTAATTGGGACAGACTTTCGAAAGACCGATAGGTGGCGTTGTTCTGGAATGCAAACCAATTAAAAATAATGGCCCTCTGGGAAATAATCTAACCTTTACAACACTTGCTTTGGATTTCATATATCATCGAATGTTGACAAAACAAGATGAAGGCAGATGTTGGTTAATTAAAATGGTTCTGTGGAATGTCCTACATTTATACCCGAAAATCCAGATTGATTTGCTCATAATAGATATCCTTATGAGCATAATAGATGTCAATATTTGTAGAAATCTATCAAAATTTGATAGATTTCTACAAATTTCGTCGTAAATGTATATGAAAATCCCTAAACATATTGAGTTTAAAATACTAGACAGAAAAAAAAATACCTTTTGCAGATGGAAGTGAAAATTTAAAAGGAGTTATATTATATAATTTGTTCTTAAAGTAGATAACTATGCTAAAAAAGCAAGTTTTTTTCGAAATAAGGATTTTTTTATTTACTATTTTTAACATTTGTAAGTTGTTTTTTATAAAACCATTTAATTTTTTTTTCATTTTCCAGAAGCTTGCAATGATTTTAATAATTGCATTTATATACATTTTAATGCTTAGTTATATATTTAATTAATTTTTTTACATCTATTTTTTTAAATAGTAATCTTTGGTAGAATTTTCATACAAAAATTCTCATAAATTTAAATAAAATACAAATTTATTTTTATTTAAATTGCTAAAAAATTTTAAATTATCCTGCAGTTTCTTAAGGAAAGAATAAATAATATATTCATTCAGAAATATTTTACAGTGGTTTTAATGCTTCACAGGGCTTTAAAAATTGAAAATTCTCTGTTAGTTACCAATCGAATCGAAGAATTTAAAGGATTAGAAGTGCAGCTTATTTTGTAATTCAGGAAAATATGTAATATATTTCTGTACAATCTTAATTAAATCATTTGGTTAACCGTTAAACCAAAAAAAGTTTGCTTAGTACCACTTTTTAACCAAGTAAATCCTTTTTTTAAATTTTTATGAAGGAACTTTTATTTAACCGATAGATTTTGATTTAATAGTGTTTTTTTAATCATTTTTATGTAAAAAAAAGTTTTAAAAATATAATTATTTTAGAATTTTTGTTAAACAGTTCATCCCAATCATGCACAGAATACCACATATGTTGTGGGTTTTATACTTTCATTTTTATTTTTAATGTCGCTAATTCAATTCAAAATTATTCTTAAAACAATTTCATTTTTCCATAAATATTACAGACATTAAACCAGTTTCTGAAATCCAAATACGATATTCATATTAAAACTGATCGTTGATCTAATACAGTTCAAAAAGAATGATTATTGCATGACACAACAATCGTCTTCCTCAATAGAGTTTTGTTAACATTCCCCATAATAGGAATCGACATTTCTTTAACTCCCCAGCATGAAATAAATGGACCAGTTGCAGTCATATCCGGAAACATCCATTTATCACGAGATATCTTAACTATCTTCTGATATCATTTGTCAAAGCGATCGTTGCATCAAATGTCGATGTGGGCTCGATTTTCTTGTAACCCGGACCAAAGTACACTTCGTTACAGAAATTACAAGAAACATTTTTTGGTCTAATTTTATCTGCATGCACTAGATATCGCATGATTCTTTCAAAACCCTTTCACGATATAGTTTCTTGGGATGACAAGGAAGTCATATATTATAGCCCTCTACAAATAAAGATGGACTCCAGTATATTACACACGAGCGAGAATTAAACAGGCTTTGCATGGTCTTTGTAATTGTTAAAAGTTCTTCAAATTAATATAATGTAGTTAATATTACAGTTTAGTAATAAAATCATTTATTTATATCAACACGCACATAGACGGCCTTGGAGATATCAAAATTTTAAAATCCAAAAGAAAGGATTTTATATCATTCCCTTTATACACAGCAAAATTAAACTCTAAGTCAGACATAATTTTCAGAACATGATCTTGTTTCAAATTTGATGCATACCTGGTAATAGCCAATAGTATATTATATATTAAGGGAATTGGCACAATAAATATATTTCAAAAAAAATTTGATCATCACATTAATGATAAATGTATCTTAACTGTGAAAAAACTTTTTGAGTGGGATTTCCTTATTGTGAGAGGTAGAGACAGTGAGCCGGCTTTCTGGCACAGAGGTAGTGCATGTTCCTCGTGTTCTGGGAGTCTCAGGTTCTAATTTCGATTTGGGCATGGTTGTTCTTCTATAATCTATCTGTGAGACGTGTGGCTGTGCCAGAAAATGTGGTGATTGTGTAGCTAAGTCGTACTCTTGGCGTTAATTCAAAAACAAGAGACGCTCCTTTCGGCTTAAATCTGCTGCTGTATCAACGGGGGCTTGTCTACAGGCGAGTGCCATAAGTAACAACAACAGAGACAGTGATCACATCCAATTTTAGTCCCAAATTTTTATTTACATCTAGATACGGGACACAAAACACACACAAAGCGAAGATACGAAAGTTACACAAAACTATCCCATTATCTTTCGATTTCGTGTCAATCTCAGACTTAGAATGACCTCTCATATCTCGCTTTGTCAGTTCCAGGCTGACTTGTCTTCACCCTTGAACTCACTTCTCTTCTCTCACCGCTTTCGGCAAGAAGGGTTGCTACATGAGGTAAGAAGGGTTGCCAAAGTTGGAGGGTCTCACATTAACACTTAATACCACACCACGCCTCCATTTTTAGGGCTCATATTGCCTCTTTCTGATTTGGTATAAATGTAAGTAGACTTTATTAAAAACCGAAAAGAAAAGAAAAATATTACACAGCAATTAATTTTAAAGAACCAAACAATTGACAAAATATTAAAGGATGAAAAATAGAATGAAGAATATCTGGAGTACAATAAAAGTGTATGAATGAAAATATAAAGGAATAATAAAATTAGTTACTTTTGGGGTGTTAAAGAATTTGTTATTTATAAAATACTATTAGTATTAAATGATTCCCTAAAATGATCAATTAATGATAAAAGTATCAATTGATATACGATCATACACATGTATCAATATGATATAAAATCATACATAGTATGATAAAAGATCATACGTATGTGTCAATATGATATAAGATCATATATATGTGTCAATATGCTAGAATATCATCCATATGTATCAAAAATTCGTATGTATCAGTATGATATAAAAGCTTATTCAATGAATCGACTTGAATATCAACTTTTAAGAAGTTTTCTTGCAAGAATCAAATTTTTATTCCGAGGCGACTCGTCTATTAAGGCTATAGAACTGCATTTACCTTGATGTCTCTGATGGGGAAATTGTCCTATTAGTCTGTATTTTAAATGTGTGATTTTCTCTCTGATTGGTAAATAAACTAAAAATTGAAACGAGACTGAGTGGTCTCCTCAAAACTTTCCCATATACTGTCTAATAAATTTTTCATACCAAAAAGCGACTTGCATATCATTGGCGTAAAAGAGTTTTGAAATATTAGCCATTGGTGATAGCTAAAGATTTTTACTAATCTGTGTCCTCCTTGGCGAGTATTTTGGCTACTCATCAATAGCATACCAGTTAATAGTAAACGAATACAGAATTAGTGAGTTAGACGCACAATAGATTGAAACTAAGATTTGGCACCAAACTTCACATGCAGTCACAATGATTTAAATATATTAAATTAGGTTTTATCTTTTTGAGTCATCAAGATTATATGATTCTGAAAGTACAGATGGACTGATGAACAAACATTTTCAAAGAATCGGAAGATATGCGCTTTAAATTTAAATCGAAGGTGTATATTTTATTGCTTTAATCATAATCATTTAATAAAGGTGGAATTTTCTTTCTGTACATGAATAATCATCAAAAGGAGTCATTATTAGTAAATTAAATCAGTTGAAATTGTGTCCCCGACAAATTAAACTTTTAAAAACAGATTTTATTTAAAATTTGATAGAAATCTGCATATTTGATGTAAATACCGTTATAAAATTTAAACCATCTAGCCCAAAATATTTTTATTTATTCTAGTCACAAACAGACGGACATTTTCAAAAAATGATTTTCAGAACTCAGGGAGGTGAGAAACGGGAAATTCTTTAAAAATGCGGGTTCGAATTTTTTTGTGAATACTCTACTTTATCTATACTATATATACATTCAAAAAAAAGAATGTAACAAAGACAACGAGATGTTGGAGATACAATTGTTTGGGTCTGCATGGCAGTTTACCCACGATAACATCAAAATTTTCTTACTACGTTACAGGCAATAAAGCAAAAGATCACTTGCCTTCCATTGAAATTAACCATTGCTCAATAAAGATCTTTGAATCTCAGATTTTGCGCTAAGAAAACCTCTCCCTAATATCCAGAACTGGAGCCACCATCTTTATTTGCTTCTCTTTTTCTTTAGTTTGTGCTTTTATTAATTAAATTCTATATTCCTATTTCTTCTACAAAATCATATCTGTTTACATTATTAAAAGTCAAGCTATTATTTTTCCTTAATACAAGTTATATGACAACAATATGACATATGACAAGTTGGTTGATCCGTAGAGAACATCACTCCCCTTGGCGTATTTTTCAAAATCGCCAACTCCCCGCGCTATTGCGTCTTATCTCCCAGAAGAAGATATCCTGCAACCACAACATCGGGTTGCCATATTTGGCGCTAAATATCCTTTGCCAAAAGGGAGTGATGCTCTTTCCTGTCACACCGACAAGTTGTATGACAAAATTGAGCTACTCAGGGGTAATGTTGCTTTTTCTAAAACATATTTCAATTCTACTTTGTTAATATCTACTTCTTTTTACAATTTTTCTCATTTATCAGCTAAAGAACCACAATTATTAGCACATGGTTCACAAATGAATCGCATCTTTCTAGATTTTCAGATAAATTATTTCATTATTTCTTCTGTGCTAAACTATGTTAATTAACTTTGTTACTCACATTGTTAATACCTATATTTAAACAATGCATTACAATTTTAGATTAGTTTCTAAGAATAATTTAATGAAAAAGGCTAATTAGTTGAATTATAATGAAAAATAATTAAAATGACCCAATTTATTTTTAATATCCTATTGAAAAACCTAAATAAATAACAATTTAAATCATTAAAAATCAAGCAATTAGAATGCACAGCAAAAAAAACAATTATTATATTTAAATGACAAAGCCAAATGTGTTTTACTTCTAAATATTTTTTTCAAATGAATTCTCAAGTGATATTTGTATAGAATTAAAAAAAATATTCTGTAAAGATTAGCTGTCTATCCTCTCGTCTATTAGCTTCCCCAAAATTAATTTTTATTTTTAAAGTATTTAAGCAAACTTCCTACCTTTAAAGAGGCGAAGTAAAGTCATTAGAGCAAGTTCTTCCCCCTTTTTTTTCTTATAATGCCTAGCAAAATATCTCAAAAGCAGGCAATTGGTGTACAAATTTTTATTGTTAAGAACCATTTCTGGCAGATTTATGCGAGATTCTTGCACTTACCATAAAACCTCGTCTTCATTCTTCTCTTTTCGAGAAATTTATACCAATTATTCACGGTTAAAAAGAAGCTTAAATTCCCCTCTCATATATCATAAACAGCTAAAGCGGGCTGTCTGCTGGCTTTTATCAAAACTTTAGTTTGACTTTTCTTGAAAAAGAACTTGGTAAAAGGAAACGAAAATCCAGGCTTTTGTGCAAAGGCTATTGAAAGAAAATGGCTAAAAAAATAAATATTGAACCGCGAAGCTCACTTTAGCAAGCTTGTGAGGAATATAAAAGGATTTGGATGAAAATAAATAAGAAAGCGTTCTCTTTTTAAAATAATTTTGACCAAACCTTTTGTAATTTGTAGATGAGAAACATTTTATTCAAAAGTTAAATAGTGACAACTTAAAGCAACTTTAGAAACAATGACTTGTTTGTAAAACGAATATGCACTGATTGCTTTCAAACTGTCTTTCTCATTCAATTCATGAAATTTACGTTTATGCATACATTCATTCATGCAATTTGTATTCATACATTTATTTATTCAGGTAATTTGTGGTCACATATTTCGATCAATACGTAAAAAATCAGCTGAAACGGAAGAAGAGAAAAACTATTGTAAAACAATTAGAAATTAAATTATATATTTTGTAAAGTGTATGAAGAAAAAAATTTACAAATGCACTGAAAATAACACATTATCAAATTAACAAATTAACACATTATTTTTAATATTATCAAAAATATCCTATATATACTTTGAAAAATCCAAAACAATTTTGAAATGCAAATTTTACAACAAAAATATACTTAATGTTGAAACAAATTGATATTTATTAATCCTTTATGAACGTCAAAAATTTCTTTATATAAAGAAATGGGCAAATTGCCATAAGAGTGGACTATGAAAAAATTCTTTTGAAGTGAATATGCTTTATTTATTCAAAATATGTTCTACATCTTGCATTTTATTTCAGTTCTTGGTGACATCATGCATGTAGTGACGTCTTTTCTTTCTCAAGCCACCCAATTCACTCTTCTGAAAAAGGCTGATATTTTTCATTCATGATGAACTTGAAGCCAATACCTTAAAGAAATAACTATGGCAAATCATGCAAAAATACATTGTTTATCAGGAAACATGGTTATCAGCATTTTTTCATGAATGAGGGTTATAACGGTCTATTTTTCCGCATTAGATTTATATCTTAGAAATTGAGCAGCAACGTGAACAACCGTTCGGAAAAAACAAAAAATTGTGGAAACTTAATCAATTTTAAATTATTCTGGACAGTTTTTGTTTATTGAAATAGAATTCAGAGGTGGGTGGGTGTTTTTCACTCCAAATGTATGGAGAAAGACGTGTATAAAGTTTTTATGCATTTTGACCCCTAAACAGATGAGAAATACATATAGAGTATTAATAAATTACACCATTTTCTTCGCTTGCTTCTTAAACTTTTCAAATTTAAAGTTGAAACATTCCTTAACTAAAAAGGGGGGGCTGAATCAATATTAATTCAGCTCAAATAAGTAAAAAAAAGGCCGGAATAGCCTGCTTGGTAAGGCGTTGGATTCGCATCCTTTGGGTTACGAATTCAAACCCGTCAACTAAAGACTCTCCGTGTGTGTGATGGCTGGCGCACGTTAAATCTGTCGTGGTCACAAAGTCCTCCATGTCGGGAGTAATACCACCTGGGGTACTGGGTCAGAGGTGATCGTTCTCTGTTTCAGATCTAAATTACGATCTTTGGATGAATGAATGAAATGCATGAATAAAGTCCGCTCCGTAAAAAAAGGTTGTGACGTGTATATAGCTACGTCGTACTCTTGGCCCTAATTGGCTCTACTGAAAAACAAGAGACACTCAATAGGCTTAAATCACTGACAGGCCTGACATCGGACTCTAAAAGGCGCCATAAGTAACAACAACAGAAGTAAAAAAATTAATTTTCTCACGTATTTTTATTCGATTGGTTTAAACACAATTTTCCTTGAATAACTTTATTGCAGATGATTCTTACCATACAAGCCTGCTACATAATTTATTGTTCGTTTAAGCATCAGCATCCATATTTTTTAATCAGCATCTAATGCATTTTAGCTATTAAAGTGTTGAGGGAACATTACCAAATTCCAATTCTGCGACGAATAACGATTGCTGATGCGACGAGACTCTTTTATGGCGTGTTTATAGTTTGTAAACTTTGGATCTCTGAATAATGAAACCACATAAAATCTCGAAGTAGGTCAAACTGTAGATATATGTCGCAGTTTCTGGTGACATAAATTAAATCTATTTGTCTGTTAAAAGCAGGCATTGACGAAGGCGGTACAGTAATAGCATCAGGAAGAAACATAAACATATAAGAAGCAAAATCCATTTCGTCTACGTGTTTATGAATAAGAGAATAAAATTCTGCTAAGCAAATATCAGCAAATTTGATTTATGCGATCTAAACAAGGAAAGTGATAAATATCAAAGCTATTATTGACTGTTATAAATATCTTTGATTCGGAATGATGTTTTTAAAAAATAGGACGGCCATGTTCCTTTCTTTCTATCGCATTAGAAAGATAAGAATCAAAAGTGGATGTTGTTACAAGTGTCAAAAACAAAAAAGAAAAATAGAAAGAAAGCTGTTCAGCCACATCTTTCTTCGCTCTTTTGAACTAAATGAAATAGTACCACAAATTTATTATGATCACTACAATACAAAACTCTCTCTCTATCTCTATTTATATATATGTATACATATAACTTAACACGAAACATGATGTCTGATTTTTTTAATAGAAAGTACGCAAAATAGAAATATTGAAAATATCAAAAAAAATTCATACTCGAGATTTTAGCGAATATTCACTTTTCAAACCCCCCATTTCTATTTAAAAAACATAATTTTTGGAAATATGTCCATCTGTCATCAATATAATTAAAAAGGCATTAAGCTAGAGGATGAAATTTTATATTCAAAATTAAATCAATACCAAATTCTCCGACCCTCCTCGAAGGCACGCGGAATTAAACCATAAAACTGAATGACCGGACCAACGCAACAGCAACACTGGTGGGAACTGTGGTTGAGTCCTAAGCGACATCACCGACTACGGTGCAATCTTTCTCGTAGGAAGTACTGCCTGTCATAGCTGGGAGGAGCCTAACCCCACCTATTAGTGTGCCCCCCAGGATGGCGACATCCAACCACTATGCAGGAAGCATCTCATTCTCTTTTTGAGGTGTCCCAAGCTGTTGGATAAATGCAGACTTAAAGCAAAACTATAGATTTCTATCAAAATGTGAGAGAAATCTGGCAAAAATGATCATGTTCATTGGTACGTATTTGAATATGATTATTCGAAATCTCAAAAAAAGGAAGAATGATATTTTACATGCAATATATCATAGATTTTCATATTTTGGATTAAATCTGTCAAAAGAGTAACTATATGTGAATCTCTTTGCTATGTGATATTTCTTCCCCAAGAGCTGGACATCCCAGGCTCAAGTTTCGGTTCGAACTTGATCTTCTGTGTTCTATCTGTAAGGTGCATGAATGTGCCCTCCTGTAAAGAGGGGCTGTGCAAGCGAATGTGATGAGTGTGTGGCTAAGTCGTGCTCTTGGCTCTAGTTGGCGCTACTTCAAAACAAGATACGCTCCTTTCGGCTTAAAACTCGCTGATGCCTCGGAGAAGCTTGTCCATGGCAAATGCCATTAATAATAGCAACAACAATAACTCACCTGACTTTTGCTCTGTCTTCAGAAGTGAACTCCTCGCAATTGAGATTGGTCTTGAGGCAATTTCTTAAGAGAACTACTTTGGCGATATTTGGTTCTTGTCAGGTAGCCGCAGTGCGCTTCAACATCTCAAAAATCGACTCAATGCCGGAGACCGTACAAGCATTTCGATCCACAATGAGCTCAAGACCCTCTCTCAACATCATCAAATACATCTTCACTGGTTTCCATCACACGTAGACATCTCTGGCAACGAAATGGCAGATAAACTGGCCAAAGATGGTTGCTTTCCAAATACCCCAACTTCTACCAAACTGACCTATCTGGAGCTTTTCTCCATCAAAAAGTCTGCCATCAGAGAAGACTGGCTGGTTCCTCCATCAAACAACTGGTACAAGGGGCCTACCCGGGTTTCTTTCTTTCCATCTCAGAAGATAGGTCATCCCATACTTGCATTTCGTGACTTGCCAGCGGACAATTAAAATGTCTTAAATTCTCTGGACGAAAGAAATCATTTTCTCTTTGTCATAAATGCCAATTCTTCCAGGTCACTCCCACTTACATCTTTGACTGCCTTGACCTCAGTATAGAAGATATTTATTCATCTCCTTGGACAGTCACCGACCATCTCAGAGTCAACGGTTTATTTGATCTAGTCTGACGGAGTCAGACCATGATGGAGATAAGAAGAAGAAGAAGACAATAACTCATTACAGAAGCCTTACAAATATAAAAGAGTGAACCGTTTTAAAATCAGGAATAGCCGTTCTCATCTGGAATCTCAGATTATTAATGATGATGTTAACAATGTCTTGAGAATTTGTATTTTCGTTGTTAGATTGATATCAATTTTACAGATTAAAAGCATCTGATGTTGCAGTATTTTGGTAATTAGAGAAGCTTTATTAATCGTGTTTTGCCTATACTAAATGCTAGTGCACTACAAACTTTTAATTTGGTGATTAAAAATAAATAGTAATATAAAATAAATAATAATATAGATTAAAAATAAATAATAACATATTAAAAATAAATAATAAATAATAAATAATCTTCAAAAGTATATTATACAAATATCTAATACTCGGGGCTATATTCATAGAAATTTTGAGATATATTTTAAGAAATAGAACTTGATATTTGATTATATTTTTAAATAGAAATTCTTTTGAAAGTTGTACAGGTGCGAAAGTTTAACGAAAATCTATTTCAGTCAAAGTCTCCCAGAAAATCCATTTGTTCATTTTATGCATATTTGTTTAGTCCACATAGTGTTATCACACGATTTCTCTGATTTCAGTCATCTGTTGAATGAAAATATTTCCAGTGAATTATGAGATTTTGTATCATAGAAGTTTCTCGTCTCGTGTTATCATGAATCATACTTTCAAAATATGCGAAAATTTATATAATAGCTGGATTGCTAGAAACAAAAGGAATATTAAAGCAACAATTAATTAATATCATATGCAGCAATTTAGGAGTTTCGGCAGATGTGGATACCGCTAGGTCCGAACTGGCAAGGGGGGGGGGGACATAACCATTGAGAAAAAGTGACACTTCTGCTCAAGGGCAGTTATCTGGCTTTTAAAGTTTTCATCACATACTATGCCATCAATGAACCAGTGGCTAGACGAACTATACAACTGCACCAAGCTTATGGCGAGAACGTGTATGAGTTGGTGTTAGCTGTTGTATGCAAGACACCTCGCGACATTTTCTGCCTATAGAGGGAGCCACAGCAGTTGTACGAAGCTGCGTACGCAGGCCGCTGATTCTAGGTCACCGAGTCACCATTGCAGCAGATGCGGATAGTTCTAAGCCCGAACTCGAAGTCTGACGGATTGTAACCGAGTAACATAACCATTGAGCAAAAGTGACACTTCAGCCTGAGGGTTGTTTTTTAACTTGTAAAGCTTTCACCACAGAGTACATGTAACTAAATTACAAATGTGTTTTGCTTTAGTGGAATGCAAATTTATCAAGCTGCATTTGGACAAAGCGGTAACAATAAAACAACTCTGAATAATATTCAATTGAATTATGAATTTAATTGCTATTATTTTCTAAAACAGAATTCCCATAATCTACAATAAATCCAAAGGTGTGCAGATACTAATGAAATTTAATGAAATAATTCTCTAATCATTGCAGAAAAATTCATATTTCAGAATAACAATTTTATAATAATATCTATGATTGTTTAATAACAAAATTTTATTAAATGTTTTTTTTAATATTCAAAAAAATTGAATTAATAATCTGAAAAAAACGTAAACAAATCTAGTATAGAACCTTCAGATTTCAATTATTTTCAGGACATAACACAATTTCCTTAGATTTTAAAAATACACAAATACTTTTAAGAATCTCTACAGTAAAAATAAGCAGCAGCAGAATTCTACTGTTTACAAGTTATTGTTATTACTGGCACTTGCCGTGGATAAGCTAGCTGATGCATCAGCAATTTTAAGCCGAAATTACCCTCTCTTGTTTTTTGAAGTAGTGCCAACTAGGGCCAAGAGTACGACTTAGCTAAACACTCATCCCATTCGCTTGCACAGCCCCACTTTAAAGGGGGAGGGCACGTTCACACACCTCACAAAAAGTGCATGAAAGAACAAACATCCTTTTATCGGGATTCGAACCCGGGACGCCCGGAACACCAATAAGACGTGCTACCTCTGTGCCAGAACACCAGCTCTGTTTATAAGTTATTATTAAAACTCCTTAACGAATTAGGAAGGAAATTTTATAGGAATTATTTATTTAAAAAGAGAAACAGGACAACCCGGCATTTTTATTCAAATTAAAGCCTAGCATAGAATGATTAGCTTTGTCAATGCCCTGTCAATTTCAGAAAATTCATAACTACAAAATATTTTTCATCTGATTTAAGAATCTCTTTAAAATACATTTCCTAATTTTAAAGGAATGTCACCATTGATCTTATCAATATATTAGTATTATTTATTGAAACATTTAATTAAACAGAAATCAAAATGACTGCTTGGAAAATCTTTATAGATTTTCAAAAATATTATTTTTTTACAATTAATTTATTTTAACTAATTTCTAATTTTTTTTTCAGAGATATTGCTATTTATTGTATCCGTCTATTTATAACATTCATTGAAGCATTTGTTTAAAAAGAAACCAAAGATACAGCTTGTATAATCCTTGAAGATTTCCAAAGCTATTAACCTTTTGCATTCTCAATCGCACAACTAAATCATTTTTATAAAAAAAAAAGAAATTTATTCGTTTCAAATTTATACGGTTAACAGGCCAACAATATGAAGATGGCAAACAAGGATAATAAAGCCCATGAATTCGCTTGTTTATTTTAATGTGCTTTGGGATATGTTCGATCAAATAGGAATTATCTCAAGTATGGTCTTTAGAAGCATTTTTTTTCTTTATTAAACTTGATACAATTCTTCTTCCAAAAGGCTTTTTTTTCCCTTTAAGGCTTAACTGTAACCGACGGGCATTCTTTCACATTATCCATGGGTCTTTGTTTCCTTCTTTTCATCTCTTCAAATTTTTGAAACGAATTTTATTTCTTTCACTAGTTTTCATACCGCCAAAAAAAATTGGAAGTTTTTTTTTCCTTTATTGGTTTCTTTCTCTTTCGGGATACCCCCCAACATAAAATATCTCCCAGTATTCGGAGTGAAGGAAGATATTTTTATCCTTTAAGAACAGAGTGAAAAGGGAGGCTTTGTACTTAAGCCTTTATAAAATCTTTACGAGAATTGCCGTAACAAACTGGAGATAACAAGTTGGAAAAGAACTAACCAACGGTTGAAGATTACTCCGCAAAAAAGAGGGCCGCCCTTAATAGACTTCAAAAAAAGAAAAAGAAGAAGAAGCACGTAAGCTATATTTTATCCTTATAGAAATATGTAAGCCCTAAAAGAAGGAGGCAAATCATAAATCAAAAGAAATGAAGTGCCCTAGGAACGTTCGGCGCCATTTTTATTTGATTTTTTTTTATTATTCCTCTTTCCTTTCATTCGGGTATTTTTTTATTTGCTGAAGGCATCCTTTTTCCTTCGGTGTAAGGAATGGTCCGAAAGATATTGATCTCTTCAGTTGGATGTGGAGAAAGTGGTCACACTGTGGGTTTGTGATGTACGTCTATTGTATGAGAGTCGAAGTTTGAGAATTGTTCCACTTTCCTTTTTTTGGTTGCGATTTCAAACTTTGCTTTTTGTGTTATTTATGTCATAAATTATTGTAGTCCCTAAAGATAAATTTTAGTTTTACTGTAGATATCACAAACCAAATCATGTCTATATATTTTAAGCAATTAAAATTTAATGAATTGAGTCAAATTCTAGGAGGAGGGGGGGGGTCCTGACATTACTATTTGGTTTGCTGAAATTTGTATTTCCGACAAGTTTTCATTTCACCTAATTGCGTTTGGTGTTGCAAATAAGATCTTTCCGGTTTTGTTGTTATTGTATATTTTTCTGATTATATAAGTATGTAATCAGAATTGGTATATGTAATCATAGTATATTTTTCTTTTTACATGAAGATATACAGGGTTATTCAAAACTTATTGTTCAAATTTCGTGGGGAGATAGGTAATGCGTCAGGAAACAGATTTCACATAAGAAAGTATGTCATCCAAAGTCATCTACAGGGATAAAATGGGCAAATGAAGTGAACGCAAGGATACAGTACAGTGAAGTGGTAACGAATGTGACTTTTATTCCAACAATGTAAAGTACAAATTCATAGTACAGGATCCACGCAGCGACCATTTACATAAACATATAATTTCTAGGATGATCAAAGAATGTTTTTAAAAATGCCTGGTATAACATGGACATTGCCTACAGCGGCCATTATTCGTGCAACAGATCTACTTCACTGCCTACTGAGGGCGATACGCATGCCCTTTCATGACACAGCACAAAAATAAACCCATGGGTGATGGAACTAGCCGTGCTGGTAAGCAAAGAACAGATTTATAATAATGTTTATTTTCATACTAGTACAAATGAATCGGGGAAACAAGAACGCATCTCAGTAGTCGCATTTTGTTTGTCTTATGAGAAAGGAAAATTTTGATTTTAAAAATTAATCGAATAGTAAAAGAACATTTTTCTCTTTTACCTTGCAGGTTCTAGGTACCGAAATCACAGAATCGAACGTTCTACAACTGAGCTTCCGAAGTAGTTCTTTGATAAATAGACTAAATATATTTATATGCTGTATCTTCACTAGAAAAGAAACAAGGGTGCAAACTCTCATCCCAGTAAAAGGCACCTCACTAAGCACTTGGAAAAGGATTTATTACAAAAAAAATACTCTTTTTTTTCGAAACTTTCTATTCCAACTATCAATTTCGCCGATGTTCTTGCAGAAGGGTAGTGCGTCTTCACCATGATCTGGGCATCCTGGGTTTGAATCCCGCTTAGGACATGGTTAATCTCCATCTGTTCTGATGTGATTTCTGTGATGTGTTGAATACTTACTTCTGTAAGGCCTTCTGTAAGCTTAATGGTGCATAGAGGTTTTCTAAATGATTAATAAAAAATATTACCGATTTCAAAAATGATTATTTCTGGTCTCTTGACCTATACTTTAGGGTAAGGCATAAATAAGAAATAATTTCTTCAGAGTCATTGAAGGACATTTCTGAAAAACAAATTTGGCTTGTGTAATCTCTCTTTCCCACTAACCACTTGACATACGGATTTATTCAACTTTCTAATTAGATAACTCATCCTATTTTGGTAATTTATTGTTAATTTGATTTTTTAAGATAATATATGGAGCATTTGGGATACCAAATCGTTTCATATTGATTTTTTCGTATTTAAATACTTAATTCTGTGGCTTAGTTACAGACTTGAAAATAAAAATTCAGCAATTTGATGCGCGTGTCAGACACGTCATTGTGTGCGAAGTGATCAATGGGGCATGAGGATTTTCTCAATGATCAATAAAAAATATTACCGATTTCAAAAATAATTGTTTCTGGTTTCTTGGCCTATATTTTAAGATAAGGCATATGTAAAAAATAATTTCCTCAAAGTCATTGAAGGACGACTCTGAATAACAAATTCGGCTTGTGTAATCTCATCTTTCCCATTAAAAATCAAAAATCAAGTTCATCACAGTAAAACAAATAAAGTAACTTGGCTGCTTGTATATTGACGCAATTAGGCACCGAACTGTGAATAAATCACCAAATTTGATTTCATTGTCTAATGCATGCTTCAAATAAAGTCACCGAATTTGTTAAAGTTATAAATAAAAGTTATAAAAATATAATAAAGTTATAAAGTTATAAAAATATCATAAAGTTATAAAAATACCTTTGTAAAACCCGCCAACTTTGGCAACCTTGCTCACTTCTTATGGCAACCCCACGTGTCTAAAGGGGAAGTGGAAGAGAAAAGTGAGGGGGAAGAGAAGTCAGTATTAAATTGAGGCTGCGAACGATACATTGATAGTTTAATATTTCTTCCGGTATTTTTATTTTATTTTTGTGCTATGCCCAGTATCTACATGTAAATAAAAATTTGGGACTAAAAATTGGATAAGAGCATTATCTCTACCCTTCACACTAAAGAAATCCCACGGAAAAAAGGGGGTTTTACGACCTAAAAGAATTCTTATGCATTGTCTAATATCAATACTTAACTAATACTTTAAATCAATACTTTAAAAATAGCCCTATGTCATTTAATAAATAAAATTATGAAATTGAAAACAATTGAATACTTCTGTTTGAGAAAGAAAATATCAATTCTTTATTTAAATAAACAAAATTGGAGAGAGAAAAACAATGCCACTTTTCCAAATGGAAGCTTCGAACTCTTTTTCCTTACGCAAGTGTTTCAGCTTAACATTGCATCCATCTGTTGTTTTTGCCCCCATTTTCGACCATCGCATTTAAAGTGTTTCTGTAAGTTTTATTACCACCCATAAAAGGTCCCACGCCGCTTCTTACCCAAATTTTTGACAACGGGTGACATAAAAAGGCTCGGCTCCACTTTACGAAACAGAAAACCCTCCGAAGTTGGAACGAAATGATGCGACATCTTGTAGAAGAAAGGAACGCACGACGTGAAAACAGAGACTGCTTTACCGAAAATGGGATGCAGGCCGTAAAGTTTTATTCACCGGGAACTGAGAGGGATCTTCCATGCATGAGTCGTTGATGAAACAATCAATATGAAAATTGGATCTCGTGTTTGGTCATTGGTGTTTGCCATTAATGTTTTCAAAGGAAGTTATGATGAATTGTATTGAAGAAATTATTATTATAGACCTGGAAATTGCATGAAATTATTTGCTCCATATTGTTTTTAAGTATTATTATCATGACAGAACATGATACTGGTTTGGGATGAGGTTTGTGGTGTCAACAAAATTCCGTAGGTGAAAAATAAAAATTTTATTATCTGCACGCGCATCTCAAAAAATCAGTTTTTAATAATGCGTTACCATTGCATTTATAAAAGCTCTGATTTAAAAAAATAAGTTGATGACTTCAGAAAATAAAACCTGGAAAAATGTCATTTGAAGCACTTGATTATACGAAATAAAATAAATAGGAAATGTGATATTTTTTAAAACAATACAAACAATAATTTGCGAGACAAAGTTTTTTGGATCGTTTGCAGAACTAAAGTGACTCATTCGATGAAACAATTAAAATAAATAAAAATATAGTTTAACTCGCACGAGCACGCGGTGTTTGACTTTTCAAGAAATTATGTTCTGCCAGGAAACATTGAAATATGCATAGCTTCATAGCTTAACATAGATTTCATTTGAATCTTTTTTAGCTTAAAATGTGTATCTTAATAGCCTTCGTCACTCACATATTGCAGTTTAAAACCTCTAAACTGCCAATCAATTTTAGCAAATAATCTAATGAATACTAAGTTAACCATCAAAATTCAGCATATATAAAAAATTTAGTTGAAGGTACTTGATATATCGGTGGCAAATAAAACATGCTTAACGGTGAAATATTTGCTGTTTCTTTATCAAAAAAACTTTAACTTGATTCGCTCCATGCTGGTAAAGAAGGATTTTTATTTTTATAAATCGATTTGCGTTCCCTGCCTTATGTTGTTCTCAACATAAAATAATGCAAGGAATCTATTCAATTTTGCTGTATCTTCTAAATGTTATACATCATTATAAAGACATTATAAAATATTTTTGAAAATTTTATATTAACAGGGAAATATTTTAATGAGGATGCATTATTAAGACATTTCGAACAAAAATATTATTTTATACATTATTTTAATTTTGATTCCACCCTAATTGCTATCTCGAAAATAAATTCAAATTAATATATTAATGTTCTACTTTAGAGACCTCTTGACATCGCCAACAATGCCAAGTCGCCAAAACATGAGATATCTCCTAAACAAACGAAGCAGTGAAACTGACACCAAAGAATTGCTAACAGGAAATGACTCGATTCATTACTTAGGTTGCCATTAGGCGACGATCTCAGGCATCACATTAAAGTGGATTTCAAATATTGTGTTAATGTCTAAATTATAGAAAAGTTTAACTTGGTACTCATACTTATTACTGCAGAATAACGAAATAAAATAAATGTGTAATTCCTAAATTTTTACTAAACATATTGCTTTAGATTATTGTCATCTCTTTGGATATGTTATCGTTACCAGGAGGTAGCCGGCTTTCTGGCGCAGAGGTAGCGTGTCTTCCTCGTGTTCTGTGAGTCCTGGTTCAGTCATGGTTGTTATTCTGTGTTCTATCTGTGAGATGTGTGAATGTGCCCCCTGTAAAAAGGGGGTTTGCAAGCATGTGTGTGTGTGTTTCATTCTCATATGAGCTAGAAGTCAGACTTCAGCCCTCGGGTGCTCAAGGGTGCATACCCTCAGAAGCTACTGCACCCCTCTTTCCATGGTAAAAAGGAGAACATGATATCATCATAACCAGCAGTAGGTAAAGAGAAGTATGTTATCATTAGAATTCTATTTAAAAAAATAATGGGGTTTTTTTTACTATTAAATACGGAAACTAAACAAATTAACGATAGCTTAGAAGTTAAAGATAGTAAAAAGTACTCTTTATAAATAATTTCACTTATTAAAAAGATGAAAAAATTTAAATCCGCTACTTCAAATTTCAAATTATCATGTCAGAATATTATTTTTGTTTAAGTCATGTGGGACAATCAAACAGAAAAATGTCATGTTCTCATATGACTCACATTTCGCCATCACCAGCAATTAGAAAAACGGAGATTTTTTATTACATCAAAATAAAGCGAGTTCTAAGATTTTTTCTAGAGGCTGGATTTTTTTCTGTGAGAAACCAGTTTAAATTAGTTTTAAACAATCATAAGATTATCAGATTACCTATGCGTAGATATTTAGAATACGATGCTCCAAAACTACCTCCCTGTTCTGCACTTTTTCGATCAATAGCTTCTAACAACTCTGTCCTTATTGGCAAGACAGGAGAATTGGATACATGGCGGACATTTACGTCAAGTTGTAACATTTTGTTGGCGATAAGTCGCCAAATGTGATAGCTTTCTTCGTAATTTTGTAATAACCTTAAAAGCGAAAAATTGATGCTCAAATGTGATAAATAGACCATTTTTATCCATGAATTTTGTTGCTATACAAACCTTAAACAAAAATAACACCATTTTTTCGTATGATAAAATATAAATATTTACCATTTTTTGATTATAATTTTTTTATTTTTGTTTTACATGATTAAAAAACCTGTCTGAATTCAGGGACGTCATTACAGTTGATCATGATGATTATTTTTGCTTTAAAACCAAACGAAGGAATTAAATTTACTTTCGTATATAAGTTAAAAACAAAATTATCCAAATAGTAATAAAAAAGATGTTCTAATAAACAAATGCATCTAAAAAGAAATCCAATCAATGTATATTAAGAATGCGTATCATATTTCATGTATATTCATTCAGAGATAACAACGCTCAAATACATTCCTTTGAGGGTTAGTTGATGAATAGCTGCATGTGAGAGGTATTCATGAGTTTGTTAGATAAACAAGGCACAAACCTGTTCAAAGAGAAACCATTCGTCGTAACAAATATTTGTTATGAGGACAAATTGAGGTTGGAATATTCAAAAGCGCAGTAGCGTTTACATAAAAGAAATTTTAATAGAGTAGCTATTAGTTAAAGCATCTAAAATGTCTCCTTTGGGAAAAGGGGAGGATATTTTGCTGCATTTTTAGTAGCATAATCCGATGATACTACATGATAAAATCACGAGTTCTGTGATATTTCTAAATGTGTGGTTATTTAAGTTTCACAGTTGTAGAGGGTAATCATAGCAATCATAACAATTTTTGATAAAGTGTTTATATTTTTAAAGTAACTACGATTCCTTCATCCTAACTATTTTAATAATTTAACTATTGATTCGTAGTATGCTTTAAAATTATTGTGTCGGCGTCCTCTCACAGAGGTAGCGCGTCTTCCTTGTGATCTGGGCGTCCTGGGTTCAAGTCCCGGTTCGGCCATGGTTGTTCTTCTGTTTTCTATTTGTAAAGTGTGTGAATGTGCCACCCTGTAAAAAGGGGTTGTGTAAGTGACTGTGGTAAGTGTGTAGCTAAGTCGTACTCCTGGCCCTCGTTGGCACTACTTCAAAAACAAGATACACTAATTTCGGCTTAAAATTGCTGAGGTATCAGCTAACTTATCCATTGCAAGTGCCATTAGAGACAACAACTTTTAAACAGTAGAATTCTGCAGCTTATTTTTACTGTAGTGATTCCTAAAAGTATTTCTACATTTTTTTAAAAATAGGGAAATAGTGTTATGTTCTGAAAAAACTCTCAAAGTCCTGTATTAGATTTCTTTACGTTTTTTTTTCAGATTATTAAATCAATTTTTTTGTATATTTAAAAAAATATTTAGTAAAATTTTGTTAATAAACAATTATAGCTATTATCATAAAATTGCTACAACAACAACAAAATCATTGCTGATTTTTTTTCCAGAAACATTTTTTTGCAAAATTTGAAAAACGTCTTTGCTATAGATGTTAAATCTGAAAACAGAATTTTTTTTTCTAACTCTCGCCATTTTGTAGTAATTGCGTTAACTTGTATTCGAATAGCCGGATAGACAGACTTCCTATGAACAGATTTTAGTCAAAATTCGATAGAAATCTGCAAATTTAATGTACAGTCTTTACACCAAATTTGCAAATTTCTATAAAATTTGGTGTAAATACGGTATAGCAAATTTTCAGAACACCTCAAGGTATTAGGAGTTAACTGTGTTACAGACAAACAGACGGACATTTCCAGAAAATAAGTTTTTCGAACTCCAGAAAGTCTAAAATGTGAAAAATTGTCAAAATCTCGAATTCGAATTTTTTTGACAATTACTTTATTTTCTCTATA
This sequence comes from Argiope argentata, assembly GCA_026289955.1. Lineage (NCBI taxonomy): Eukaryota > Metazoa > Arthropoda > Arachnida > Araneae > Araneidae > Argiope > Argiope argentata. The sequence goes on from JAOUZG010040215.1 coordinate 352,095, forward strand.
CTTTGTATAAGATGAAGTAAAAATGTGTGCAGATAAATTTAGTTCATTATTGATCCTTTCAATAGAACGTTAATACTGAAAAATCGAGCCATATTCATTCAAAATATGCAATCCTAATTTTTTAACGACATTCTATATTTGTTCCGAAATTTTTTTATATATATCATTTGAATTCGAAACTTAAAACACAAAAATCATTATTAGTTTTATTATTTCAAGTATTCATTACTTTATTTGAAAATGATGCATATAACAATTTCAATAATTGTTCGTTCATTGTTTAATTACAGCCAGCATCTTTATATTTTCTAATTTGGAAAAAAATAAATCAAATCAAATCCGAAAAACCAATAAAAAGTAGATGCCAGAATTGTACATTAGAAATCACTTAATGCTCCGGATTAATATACCATATACATCAGAAAAACAATTATTACATCATTTAATCAACTCAAAATGAGTGCTTGCATTTCTCTGACTGTAACTGCAATCGAGAGCAATCGTCCAATCAAATCTCGAGTAAGCTGGAAGCTTCATTATAAATAATTTAAATTCGGGCATCACGGCACAAAAGGCTAGGGGTGGAGGGGAGGGTGGAGAAACTCGGCAGAAAATTAGTCGGGCTTACTCAGGCACGTATGATTAATAGCTGGGACTTTTCGAACATTTCTTGAAAGAATGCGATGATTTTCTCAGCCCCATCCTCTATACCAATCTATAGTGAGATGTAAGGGTGGAGGAATTCACTGTCTCCGATTTGGATATCATACACAGTTTTGGCTTTAAATGTCATTGACAAAATATTTCCTTTGAATTATCTTTGAAGGAATATTCGAGTCATTGGAATCTGAAGCTGTATTTCTCCATAAATAATTGGATTGGTTAAGATGAAGGACGTTGCCTTTTTCATTATTTTTTGATTGGACAAATGAAATTGTATAAAAAAAGGATGATTGTTGTTGGTTACCATTTCATATTTTTCATTTAAAATTCAGTGAATTATTGAGATTCTAAGATCGGTCAGAAATCTATTCATCTGATTATAAATAATGGTATATATACCACCATTAATTCTATGACATTTGATACACTTTGCAAAATTCAGTTCTTAACCACTTCGCATACAATGACGTGTCGGACACGCGCATCGAATTATTGAATTTTTATTTTCAATTCTGTAACTAAGCCACAGAATTAAGTATCTAAATACGAAAAAATCAATATGAAACGAGTTGGTATCCCAAATGCTCCATATATTATTTAAAAAAATCAAATGAACAATAAATTACCAAAATAGGATGAGTTATCTAATTAGAAAGTTGAATAAATTCGTATGTCAAGTGGTTAATGTACTCCTGCATTGTGAAATCCTATCACCTTACTGGAGAGGACATTTTTCATCCTTTTATCTGAAATGCCCTTTGAAGGTTGTTGAATAGCTTTGGAGTTGAACACATTTCATTGCTTGACGTTGGTTTCAAAACCTTAATTATTGCTTATTATTATTATTATAAAACTTAATTATTAGTAAAGATAAAAGTCTACAAAAGACTCAGAAATGAAACTAAAAAGACTGATAATTAAAGATTGGCAGGAGAGATGGAATAATTCCATCACGGAGTGAATAACTTATCAACATTTAAAAAAACATTTCGGCTAACCGAATTGAGGTGAATTTTATCTTAACTAAATATACACGGGTCACGGTGTATTTTCAGTGCACCTAAGTCGTTTATTGGACCAAAGTTCGACTTCTCTGAGTGACACCGAAAAAGGATCTATAAAGCAATTTATCAAAGCCTGTGCACTATGGTGAGAACACAGACCCAGACGACAAAGAAATTGTATGTCTCTTGAAGAAGAAGAACTCATAAAAATACAATTAACTTAATATGTAATATAAAATGGGACAGCTTTATATTATATAATTAAATACATTATATTATATGCTGTATTACATATTAACCCTTCGCACTCGATGGCTCCTCTTCGGCACCATTGAAGACGGTGCATCAATTTGAAGTTTTGTTTATTTATTTTTCAATTTTGATGATTAAAAATACCTAAATAATGGTAAAAAGACGGATAAATTCAATTATATATATTCAAAATATAAATTCAATTACAAACAAATTTGGAGCAATAAATAAACAAGCCTTTTTATATTGAATAATTATGCATCGAATTACTTTTCCGAGTGCAAAGGGTTAAAGTTCATTATATTACATTTTGAAGTACATAAAACATAATGTACATGATACATAAAGTTTTCTATTCTTTTTCTGTGCCAATATACTTTTTTTCTGGAGAGTTTTTTACTATTTGTAAGGGTTCAATGTCAAATGAAGTTTGCTCTTTCGTGCTAGGTGGAGTTGCTCCTCGGTTGGCCCATCATGTTCTCCACACGGCCTCTAGCAAGGTGGGTTATCTCACAGTATTATAATAAGTGTGTGTGTGTGTGTGTGTGTGTGTGTGTGTGTGTGTGTGTGTGTGTGTGTGTGTGTGTGTGTGTGTGTGTGTGTGTGTGTGTGTGTGTGTGTGTGTGTGTGAGAGAGAGAGAGAGAGAGAGAGATTATAATTGCGTTCTATCAACTATCAAAGACAGAAAAAAATTCAAAAACCAGAATTTAATTTAATTAACAAATAAAATAATAAAACACTAACAAGAGTATACTTTTATCCTTAAAATCCAAATATCTCCACTTTCCCCATGTTTTCTTTTAATCAGAAATTAGGTTGTTTTTATAATGTCAACAATTTTCTCAAAAAGAAAATTAGCTTTCCGAATAATGACAGAAACAGCAAATTCTGCAATGTTTTTCTAAAAGATTGATTAGATTCGTTGACGAAGGAAAAAATAGGAACTGCCTTAAACATTAAACTTTGAAAGAAAATCCTACAATTTTTAAACTCCCAATTAGCAATTCTTTTTTCTCCGAACCCATGGGAAACAGTTTAATTAACTTCTTTTCATAATCTGTGTGTTTTCACAATAAATCAGAGAAGGGGTAGATTAATTAATTCTCCCAATGGAATGCCTGGCTAAAATTAGTATCCTCGTCAATGTGATAGATACAGAAGTCCATTCAATTTGATAGATTTAAAAATAATCAGTAAAAAACTCTGCATTGTCTATGAAAAACTCAAACACATATTTGGGTTTCCAAGATTAGTTTTTTTTTATTAAAAAAAAACTGATTTAATGCATATTTCCTATCCAAAAAATAATTATTTTTTCCAATCACTTTTCATTTATAAAAAAATAAAAGCAAAATTAGTTAAATTATCACATTTTATTATGATATAGGTGCAAAATTTTAAAAAAAAGCCTTTTTCACAAAATTCTGCGTAACAAGTAACAATATTAATTAATATGAAAAAAGAGGAATACATCAATGAATCTATGAAAGCTTAACTGAAAATTAGATACAAAAAAATGAAAAAGAAAAAAAATTTTTTTTCCAAAAAAAAAATAATAATAATCCTAAAATGTGCTTTAAGGCCATAATGACCTTGTAATAAGGCGTAGGGGTGCGACCGGATTGACCGTCACTCCCTTGACGCACTTTTCAAAATCGCCAACTCGCTGAGCTCTTGTGTCTAGTATCTTTTCTCCAGTAGGAAGATATCCTCCAACGACAACATCGCGTTGCCATATTTGGTATTAAATCTCCTTGGCGAGAAGGGGGTGATGTTGTCTTCGGATCAACCGGTGGAATTCAGTTTGTGACCCAATCCCACCAAAAAAACTGTCTTGTAAATATGTCTGGTCCAAGTAAAATAAGTCGGAGTCAAACGACCTTTTGCTGGCATGCACAGAAATTTGGTGAAAAATTATCCAACTTAAAAGTCCTCCTCGTCATCTGACCATGGTTCAAAATTACGATGTCCCTAGAAAATAGTTTTAATAGTGTTTAAAAACGGAATGTTAATATAAGTGAGCTGAACACAACTAGAGCGAACCAGGTCTGACCATTATTATTGCCAATTCTAAAAATAATCTCTCTACATATAAGCATTACATCTAACGTAGTATATGTCCTCTATTATCTATAGCCTCAAATGAAATCTTTTATTGTAACATTCCAAATGTAACTCGCCCATCTCCCAAGAGATCACTTGATTGAAAAAATAATTAATGCTCAACTTTTATTGTTGGTTATGCTTCTACCTCGGAAATCTTTTTTCACAAATAACTCCTTTTATAAAACGGGGCAGCGTGTTTTCATTGCTGTATATCAATCCATTTTTTATCAATCCATATCCATATCAGTCCATGTATATCAATCCATTTCAATCCATTTTTTAAGAAATTCATTTCCGTATAATTATTTTTATAGAATAATTTAGGTTCAGATTGAAGAGCTTCTCATTAAAACTCATCACTAATTTTTTGTAAATTTTTCCTCCCAATACTTGAAAAATTTATATTCATCATAAAAACTGAAGTAAAATTAGCTCTGAAATGTTTAACATAAAAAGAAATTGAATATCTATCTACTTCTTCTTCTCTTTTTGTATATATATACATATATATATATATAGATAATAATTCGACAAAACGCTATTAGACGACAAAGAAAAAAATCAACAAGAAAACATAGTCATTAGAAATTCCTAAAATTCGCTTCATTCCTCTCTCTAATTTCGAATTTGAGTTTAATTTGTTCCTGCCCATCTATTTTCTTCATTTTTCAATTACTACAGGGACGAAGAAATTTTTAGTTTCCTAATTAATACGCAAGGAACGTTATTGGTCCGATAAAAAAAGAACTTTTAGAAAATGGCGAAATTAAAGAATACCTTTTCTTTTCAGCGGCGTTATTACTTCGAAATTATTTCGCTGTCTCGGAATTTATAGAATATTTATTGCTTTTTTCGAATCATTTGGGATGAATGTGTTTTCTATAATCTTTTATTTTTAAACTATTTGCTTCCTTGTAATGAATTATACAAGGAAAAAATATAGCAAATCATCTCAGTGTTCAACTTATTGATTTTGATGAATATCCACGTTTCAGACCAGCCTAAGCCATAAAAACACATATGTCTCTATCCGTTTGCAAACACGGTACTCCACAAACCATTTGAGGTAGAGAAATTGTTGTTGTTACTTATGGCACTTGCCACTGGAAAAGCCCCCTGCTGATACAGCAGCAGATTTTAGCCGACAGGAGTGTCTCTTATTTTTTAAGTAGCGCCAACTAGAGCCAAGAGTACGACTTTGCTACACACTCACCACATTTGCTTGGACAGAAACTTTTTACAGGGGGCACAGTCACACATCTCACAGATAGCACACAGGAGAACAACCATGCCCGAACAGGGACTCGAACCCGGGACTCCCAGAACACGAGGAAGACGCGCTATCTCTATGCCAAAAAGCCGGCGAAGAAGACAAGTGAAATTTGGTATGGAGTATTTTTTATATATTAAATATGCGGTTTTCTATGTTCTCTGAACGAAATTCATTTCCTAAAAATTTTTCTGTTTGTCCGGGTGCATCTAAGATGTACGTAATTCTGAAACGTCGATCAAAAAAATGTCTGTATAATTTTATAATAAATTTTGACTCAGCTAATTCATCTTCTATCGATCAATAAATTCGAATTCACAAAACTGCAAAAATTCAAAAGGATTTATTTTTAAAATTCAAATGGAATCTGACATGTGATCTTGCATATTCAAATCTTAGTGCTGTGACATATTTTGAATTTCAAGAATCGAAAAACGGCCTTCCAAAATATATGCTGTGTTTTCTTCACTATATTATCAAGGTCTACATACTCATGAAAATAACTCTGAAATACGAGCCGTCCTGAAATACACGGGTATGTCCAAGGTCCATAATTTTATCTAAAAGCAGAAGAGGATTAACGTTTTTATTCGACGGGAAGCGAAACTAATTCTGAAAGACGATTCTATGTTGCTAAAATAAATTTGCTAATTTTGATATAAAAAGGGCTCATACGATAAATCAAAATGCTTGAAGTATATAAATATCTCGAGAATTCAATATATAAAGTCAATTCTTTTTTAAATAAAAGAATTTTGTTGAAGGTAAGAAAGATAGAAAATTATTTACCTGCTCTTAGCAGTAATTTAATTTCAAAACTTCCGTACTAAGAATAAAGTAAATGTATTATTAGTTTGATACCCATCTTCAGTACGTTCATTGAAAAAAGGCTAAGTAGATGACCCCCTTTAGTACGTTCTTAGAAAAAAAAGGCTAATTAGATGACCCCTCATCAGTACGTTCTTAGAAAAAAAGGACTAATTAGATGACCTATCTTATAGAAAAAAAGGCTAATTAGATTACCCCTCTTCAGTATATTTATAGAAAAAAAAGGCTAATTAGATTACCCCTCTTCAGTACATTTATAGAAAAAAAGGCTAATTAGATTACCCCTCTTGAGTACATTTATAGAAAAAAAGGCTAATTAGATTACCCCTCTTGAGTACATTTATAGAAAAAAAAGGCTAATTAGATGACCCCTCTTGAGTACATATATAGAAAAAAATTCTTATGAGATGACCCCTCTTCAGTACTTTCATAGAAAAAAAGGCTAATTAGATAACCCCTCTTGAGTACGTTTATAGAAAAAAAGGCTAATTAGATGACCTCTCTTGAGTACATTTATTAAAAAAGTCTAATTAGATGAACCGTCTAGAGTAAATTTGTAGAAAAAATAGGTTAATTAAATTACCCCTCTTGAGTGCATTTATAGAAAAAAAAGGCTAACTGGATGTCCCCTCGAGTACATTTATAGAAAAAAAAAGGCTAATTAGATTACCCCTCTTCAGTACATTTATAGAAAAAAAAGGTTAAGGGTACAATAGAGGATAAAAATGTAAAAAATCGATGAAATTTGTGATATTTTTATTTTGATCTTTTATGTATATTTAAACTGTAACCTATAGTTTGGAAAAAAATTATTTTGATATCTTAATTCGTTTGCTCAATATCAGCGTTTTTTTATTGTTATTAGGATGCCACGGCCCACTTGTTTTCATTTGGACTGCTGCTGTAAAAAAGGTTTGGTTTTCCTCGAAGCGCTCTAGTGGATCTTATTTTTAATTCTGACTTTATGCTGTTGTTTTTCCTTTGGCAGATGTTAAAAACTTCTTTTTCTTTCTTTTATTGTTAGTTTTGGTTTGTTTATTCGTTCTTCGTACATTTCATTCTCGAATTGCTCGTTTAATTTCTTTGAAATTAGATACAAAAGCAGTTCTATGTAGGGTGAAAATTGAAATTTACTCTATTATAGAAATTTTAAACAATTATAGAAATTTTAAACAAAAAAAGATGATTAAAATATTTAATCATCTTTTTTTGTTTTTGTTTTTCTAAATTTTGATTTAAAGAGAATTTAATCAGTTTTCACTTATGAAAGCCTAATAGGTCATCCAAATAAAAGCAGATGAAGTCTGAAAATGCTAAGATATGATGGTCAAAGAAATACTTTGATTCATAACCAAACAATTCTAATGGCATTTTGGAAGTTTCTACCAAATGCATTAAACCTGAAATATTGAATTCATCATCTTAAAATTGTGTATAATAGTTACATTGTTCTGTGCAAACACTTTAGTATTCTTTTTTGAAGAATATTCTTCATGAATTTCAAGAAAAATTTCTTCAAATCCTTCAAGCAAGTTTTTTTTTCATCAAAAATGTGTCTATTATGTACTAAATATGATAAAGAATTTGATTCTGCATTTAGGGAGGAACTTAAAGGGAACTTACCAAAATAAATCTTTGAAGTGAACAACAAAGTTGTAAAGGCCTTCTTGTCTTGACATAGAAAATATATCAAAATTGGATTACTGATTTATTATAACTCAGAAAAAAATAGTTAATCATATAAAATAAATTGCATCTTATAAGCATGTATCTTATTGTCATCATATAATAACAATGAAGTGAAAAAAAATACAAAAAAATCAGCACATGTTGAATTAGAAGAAAAACATGAGGATATAATTTATGCAGCAGGTGTATTTTGATTTGCTTCGAATTTTGTATGTTTGTGGCTGCATATATAGTTTCAAAATGTTATATGAATATAAAATAATCTTTGTGGCTTATTAAATGTTATTAAACAAGTCTAATTTTTATTTGAACTTTTTATAATGATAAAAAAGGAGTTGGTTTTGCTTCACCAGAAGTATTTCCTTTATATGCTTTGTGGATTTTTACAAATATATTATAAATCTATAGATGTATATATTACATAAAATAAACAATTTTTTTAATAAACACAAATATTTAACAAATTTAAGTTGTTTCGGTTATGTTTCTGGTCTGTAGAAATCAATGAAATGTATTTATAGCTTTTTCTCAAAATGAAATTTTATTATACTGTTCAAATTTTCAAATACTCCATGCGCATTCTATTTTTAGTTACAACTCTGAAACTTTTATCTTATGCTGTATGAACATATGATAATATAATTTTGCATTTTAAGATAAATTATGTGGTTCATATTTTTTTAATTTAAGACCTCAAGTAATATTATTGCTTTGATTTTTTTAAAAATTTCAAACAAAATCAAAAATGCCAAAATTTAAAAGAAAAATCATAATTTGAATTAACCAAAAGAATAAAAAGTTATCAATAAATTGTGATGAAATTTTCATTGATGCATTAGATTGATAAAATGCATTTACCATGAAAATTTCAAAACAATACCTCAAAAATTGAGAAATTTTGGTTTTAACGTCCATTGTAACCTTTCTTCAGTACATTCATAGAAAAAAATGCTAATTAGCTCACCCCTCTTCAGTACGTTCATAGAAAAAA
>JAOUZG010040215.1:360908-379904 GCA_026289955.1 Argiope argentata
CTCTTCAGTACGTTCATAGAAAAAAAGGCTAATTAGATGACCCCTCTCGAGTACATTTATAGAAAAAAAGGCTAATTAGATTATTCCTCTTCAGTACGTTCATAGAAAAAAAAGGCTAATTAGATGACCCATCTGCAGAACGTTCATAGAAAAAAGGCTAATTAGATTACCCCTCTTCAGTACATTTATAGAAAAATAAGGCTAATTAGATGACCCCTCTTCAGTACGTTTATAGACAAAATGGCTAATTAAATGACCCCGCTTCAGTACGTTCATAGAAAAAAGGGATAATTATATGACCCCTCTGCAGTGCCTTCAAAGAAAGAAAGGTCTATTTAGATTACCCCTAAGCAGTGTCATTAAAGAAAAAAATCTGTAACTAAATAACGCCTCTGCACTGCCTTTAAAGAAAGTAACATGTAATTAGATGACCCTTCTGCAGGACATTTAAAAAAAGAGCTAGTTAGATGACTCCTCTGCAGTGCCTTAAATGAAAAAAAGGAATATTTAGATTACCCCTCTGCAGTGGCTTCAATGAAAGAAATCGGGTAATTAGTTGACCCCTCAGTAGTGCATTAAAAGAAAAAAAAGGGGGCTAATTAGAACCCCCCCCATTGTATTGCCTTAAAAGAAAAAAAAGGGGTTAATTAGATGATATCAAAATTTACAGTCCAGTCATAAATAGTTGCTCTCTCGCCAAAATAATTTAAACTCATTGAGAAATTTATTTCTGAGTATGTTCTTTGTTCAATACATTTTTTAGCCATGTTATTACAGTTACTTACTGTCACAAAATTTACCCACCAACATTTATGTGCATTATCTGTGAGTTGAAGATACGGCCAATTAAGATACACGGTTAATATATCTCATAATTATTACCGCTTTTAATCCATTCCAAATATTAATAATTGTTTTAGTAAGATCATAATAGACGGGATTTACAAAAGAGTATCCTTATTTACACACCCAAAAAAAAACTCCTATGAGCTTTTTTTTATAATCCAATATCTTCCTCCCCAAATCAAATATTTGATACTGGATTCCCTATTCATTCCATGGAAACTTCACTTCTTTCTGTATGGCGCGCCATCTGTTATCAGTCACCTATACTACAATTATTTGTCTTACGCCCATTAAAACTGTTTAATGACCGTATTTGGGTAACACTCTTATTTTTTGGCAAAAAGTCAGTGATTTTCTATTATATGAATATGAAAATTAACTAGTTATTCTTATTATTTCTATATTTTGTGGCTCCTTAAAAATTGATTTATTTTATTTTCTAATTCATATAAAATATTGGGCATTTTTCTTAAATTTTACGAGTTATTTACAGCATTTCTATTTATTCGTTTGCCAATAAAAATCCAATTATTAAATTTACTTTTTAATTTTGTTCAGCATAAACTAGAAATAAAGAAGAATATAAAAATTAATATTCTTGGATAATATTTTAGAAAATATCTTCTTTTTATTAATGATATAATTGTGTTGGTGTTTATTTATTCTTTTTCATAAAAAAACAATTAATAATTATAATACTTTAATGTATTTATAATTAAATATAGAATGATGCTTCAATTCTTTTTAAACCCTTTAAATTCAAACGATATCTCGTATACCTTGAGAAGTAACGTGCGCCTATATTAAAGTGACTACTTTGTAACTTGTAATAATTGATAACTTGTATTTCATAACTTGTTTTAATTGATTTATTAAAACAAGTTACGGCTTACTAATGGCAAAATAAGGAAGTTACAAAAATTGTAAGAAGATGGGCTAAATAATTCAATTAAGAAAATGTGCGCTATTCCATAATAAAAAACAACGAAAAAAACTTTTCATGAGTATTTTTTAAATCGATGAAGATAACTGCATGCATAATTGCATACAGTTTTCATGAGTTAATCAACAACGAAATAAAATCCAAGCACTTGAGAAAATAAACAAAAATAATAATTTTTAAAAACTGAAAAAGTACTAGGGGGGGCTGAATACTTGAGAATATAATTTTTCTTTTTTTAATTTTAAAGATCACACCTTTTCAAATTGCGAAAAATTCAAGATTATTTTTAATCACAACTATCTTTTACCGATTTTACTTTACCTATCTTTACCGATTTTACAGATAATCCATGAAATTATTTCTTTTTTTTATTATAATAAAAAGTACATTTGTATAAATGAACTTATTGATTTATCTCGTTTATTTTTTGAATTGTTTAGTAACTATCTTATTTTGACGCTATTGGCGTTATAGTCTTTCTCAATAAATTCTTTATAGTTAACCTACTATAGGTACTGACTATACGAAACTCCGTTTTGAATTTGAAGCTTTAAAGTACTTCCTAGTCACTCGAAAAGTAATGCAAACCAAATGTATGTATGAACTTTTAATATAAGACAATAGCCTCAAATTTATTATAAATCCTGTCGGTACTCCTACGATCAGTGGTGGTGGGGTGGTCGACTGTATACACAAGAAGAAGAAGCGTCAAATTTATTTACAGTAAATGACTGTATAAATTAAATTTTAATCACTTGACAAATGCTTATGTCCATACTAATAACAATCACGTAATGAAAATTGAGAAATTTCCTGTATCTATTATTATCTACCTCTTACAGACAAAGTTTAAAATCCGTCATCTATATAAATATTGTTCGTTTATGTAAATGTTCGGTTGTTCAAAGTATTAAAACACTGAACGTTCTCCCATTTCTTTGAAATTTTGATATAATTTTGCATTCTTGTTTTGAGAGAGTGTTTTCATATTCATAGATATCACACATGGACATGGGTAAAGACTTACTATATGAAAACAACTCCATCTGTTGGACGTAAAAAGAACAAACTCTATGCTAAATAATTCACAATTTAATTTCAATGTTTCCGACTGCATTGTTAAACTGAATTTTCATAGATCCCTCTTTATTTTCATTTTTTTTAATTATTTCGTGTACCATAGCTTTAAAATTGACCTATGGAGTGTAGCATAGCTTCCTTACGAGAGCATAGTTCATTTTTATCAAGTCAGAACATGATATTGTTTTGGGAATGAGGTTTTCTGACGTCAACAAAAATCCGTATGCCAAAAATAAAAATTTTGCTATCTGCCCGAGCATCTCATAAAATCAGCTTTTAATAACGTGATGCCATTCCATTTACAAAAGCTCTGATAAAAAAAATAAGTTAATGACTATAGCAAATAAAACCTAGAGAAATGTCATTTTGAGCACGTGATTATATGAAATGAAATAAATAAGAAATGTGATATTTTTCTAAACAATAAATGCGAGACAAAGTTTTTTGGATCGTTTGCAATACTAAAGTGACTCATTTAATGAAACAACGAAGATGAATAAAAATATTATTTAACTCGCACGAGCACGTGGTCGTTCAAGAAATTATGTTCTGTTTTGGATCATCAAAATATGCATAGCAAATTTAATTTTAATATTTTTTATATTTTATTATGTTCTTAAATTCAATAATGTATTATTGTATCTAAAAACTGAAACTAATGAGAATGTTATAACGTCTGTTTACTTTTCCGTTAGCCGGGTAGCAGCGAAAAATCTCCAAAGAAATTTGGCGTAATTCTACATTATATGGCGATTTTTTGCTTTAAAATCACTGGAAGAAATTTGGCGGAATTCTACATTATATGGCAAATTTTCGCTTTAAAGTCATGTAAGAAATTTGGTGGAATTCTATATTATTTGGGCACGAGCCCGTGGTGCTTGGGCCGTTCAAAAAATTATGTTCTGACATGATACATTGAAATATGCATAGAAGATTTCATTTTAATCTTTTTTTTTATTTTCCCCCATTTCTTTTCTTTAAAGAATAGTCTTATTAGAATTATATATCTATATAAATTCAACTGCCTTTATTTTGAAAAAAAATCTATAATTTTTTCCTTTATTTTTATATTATTTATTTAACTCGAAAACAAAAAGCGCAACAGCGAATTTCTCCAATAAACATCAATTCAGAAACATAAATACTAAAATGAAATATGCTTTACGAATAATTTGCATATTTCATCAGAGGATCTGAATGACCATTACCTCTTAGTTCACCAAACGCGGTCCATGAAAGCATTTGTTAAACTGCGAATGCATCATAATATGTAGATATTCTTTGCTATTTACTTAATGGAAATATGGAAAGATGGTTTATTTCCGAAAAATGGAATATGGTAAAAGACAGAAATGCATTTATGTATTTTAATGCAAGAAATGGACTTCCAGTCCATCAAAATGAAGAAAATTTCGTCCATTTTTCATCTGTGCTTTAAATTTTGTCTTGTTATTGTTATTCAAAGCTATTTATGAAGGCATTTTTTGTAAGTGGGGTATTAAAATTCTATATCATCAAATAGAGGGTTTGTCTGGATGATAGCCAAATAGAGAATATTATCCTATTTATTGTGTTCCATTCTCTTTTAAATGATATCAAATACAATCATTTTTGTATTTTGAATAGTATAGTTATTGTTGAATTAAGTCATTAAATATAAGATTATGATTTATTGTTATATCAAAACTTATTTAAAATGCGAATTTGCAAAGAATAGAAATGTATTAAATATTTAATGACTGGAAATAACAAAACTATATATTTTCCTTTTAAACAATAAATATTTCATTCAATTTTTGCAGTAAAATTTTATCATGCGAAATCGTGTCAATACTGCAATTTTGAGAGTAAGTAAAATTTGTGTAAATCAAAACCATATCATTGAAAAAAAATCAAAAAAAATTTAATATATGTGTAGCAGATTCGTGTTTTTAATTGTAGCCCAATGTTAAAAAGGAAATCCCATCTTCTTTAATTTAAAAATAAAAACTCTTAAAGCAGTTTTATTTTTACAAATAAAATTTCTCGTTTCTCATGACTTATAAGATATCTTAACTAGTAATTTACATTTACTTCGCTTTCTATATGAAAGGATTGTCTGTTCTTGGAACACAATTGAGAGCACTAGTAGACACGTTTCACCCATTTCTCTATTTTTTTCTTTATGATTTCGTATTTGCAAGTAAATACTCAACCTTACACTAATAATTCCTTGGATTTATATAAAATATCATCTTAATGCTCTAAAACTATTTTAATCATTTCATTTCAAAGAGAAGCTTCACTATCACAAGACAGGTCTATGTATTTCAAACTTCTTAGTTTTACTAGATGACTCTACATAATTCAATTGAATATCAGTTAACATCCATGTTCATCAATATTTGTTAATAAGATTTCTTTGTATTTTGCTACCATGGCAACCATCATTTAATTATAACGGTTTCCTATTGATACTGCACATTACTTAACCTTAACGGATCCAACTAGAAGCATCCGCAGATATTCCGATTTGGGGGTTGGCTCTCGCTTACCAATTCATTGCATTGAAATTGTAGGGTCGAATTGCCTCAACTTCCATAACAGGATTATTTTCTACGAGAGAATTTGTGCCACGGTTGAAGATAGACAATAAATCTCTATCTTATTTCCAGCCTGCATGCTGTCTCGAGGATTGTCATTCAATTTAACCCAGGTGCTTAGGTATGGTGGGGTTAACTTCGAAATGATTCCCCTTAACATATCTGCTATGTCACGTGTTTTATAATGGTTTCATTTTTTCTAACAGTTATTATTACTTTATGTTATGCTACTATTCCATTAAATCATATTTGAACGTTTTATTTGGTTCTTGTGTTTTACTCAAATGAAGTATTCCTCAACAGAATAAAAGTGCCCTATGGTAGAGCCCCCTTTGAATTTCGATCCAACAATATATTGCAAAAATGACTTGTTTATCAATGCTGACCAATCTCTTACGTTTGTAGATGTCCTTTTGAGATACCTATAAAATAATATATTCCAGAAAAAAAAGATCCAAAGCAATTAATTTCGACAAAGCTTATTATATTTAGCAAATCTGTATGCATATTTCAAAAATTTAAGTACAAATTTCAAATCATAGAATTCACGGAGAAGTCTTTTCATTTTTCATTCACTAGTTTCTTTATTTTTAAAATCAAATATTATTTAACAACTAGATCATTCACAAACTAATATAAATTTCAATCTGAGTGTGCAAACAAAACAAACGACAAAAATTCTCTAAAACGTTTTGCCATTTTAAACAATATTTTTTTTAAAAAGAAAGAAATTTTGAATTCCAATCTTAAACATTCTAGTACTAAAAAGTTTTATTTGAGGCGTCTGTCTTTTTTATATCAGTCTTTGAAATCAAAGTTTAATAACTTTTATATCCTGCGATTTACAGAAACTATAACATAAAAGATTTATGTAGAAAATTATTATTTATTTTATCGTCTGAGTTTTTAGAATACATTTTCGTATAATACTATTTCAAAATTCGAGATTTCCAATGTATAAAATTACATCAAAATAATACAAAATGCAAAGAACTTCCATTAGATTTGAAGCAAAAGATGGCAAATAAATATCTTTGGTAAATAAATTTATTTATTTACGGTAATTAAAACATTTGTCTATTTATATGACATCTCCATAAATGTCAGACGATCGATTATTGACAAAATGTGTCAATAGTGAATGACTCATAAAAATTCGTTCCAACAATCAATCTACAACAAAATAAATTTTTAAAATATAACATATAATAATTTTTTTATGTTATTATTAATATAAATAAAAAATTAGCTTTTTGAACTTTATAACGGTGTAAAATTATATTTGAGCGACAACATACTCAAAATTTATCAAAGAAAAATATTTAAATTTCGATTAATATTTAATTAAAAGCCTAGCTTAAAATTCAAACATTTTTCTTAGATTTTACACCTATTACTCAAGAAATAACTACGTGCCAAATTTGGGGTCTATGTTCTAGTTATGTTCTACAGAGCATTTTGAACAATTTTTTCCAGAGAATTAATGTGGGAGACTAACCAAATCTTCAAAAATCAGACTCTTCAGATAGCATGGTTTTAGTGGCGTGATGTCTTGGGGTTTTTAATATTTACGGATTAGTTTCTAAACCAAGATTAAAATAATGCAAACGAAGGATGATAAGAATTCTTTTTTTAAAAAAATCTATTTAGAGTTAAAGGGGAATATTTACGGGGACAGTATTTACAGGGAAATATTAAAAGAATTAAAACATGGGGATATTAAATAATCAGAAAGTTAAATTATTTCCTCTAGTAGGACATTAGAAGTAGGAAAACATTATGACTGAAAGCATATTACCACGTAGCCGCATAGCTTTGCGAGCGAGGACCACTAACGCATGGAAACAGACGTCTTTCTTTTACGAATGTTAGTGGGGCCTCTGCTCAATATTAATTGGGACAGTTTTTCAAAAACTCGATAGATGGCGTTGTTCTGGAATGTTGTACTAATTAAAATTATCGTCCTCTGGGAAATGATCAAACATTTTACAACTCTTGCTTTGAATTACATCTATCATCGGATGTTGACAAAGCAAAAGGAAGGAAGATGATGGTTAAATAAAATAGCTCTGTGGGGTATCCTACATTAATAGAAAAATACACCAGTCTTAGAAGATTATCTTGTCAAATATATCTTGCATCAATTAAATCGCAAAAATGAACTATTGGAAATAAAGTTTCGGTTAATTTTATCTACTATAATTTGAGTGAATTCATTTTTGCTATGGATAAAACAATGTAAAATTGCTCACGAACGAAATTCGGATGATTTTTTTTATCTCAATCTTTTAATTCGTAATTAATTTTCAATATAAATTATCTTTGCATAACAAATATTTGTCCGGAAAGATACAAGAATGAGTTCATCACATATAAAAAACAGCTACAATGGAATTCTTCGAGAAATAATTCGAAATTGAAAATGGTTCTCAAATACCTAAAATAGTTTTCTAATCACGTTTTATGAATATGTGTTCGTCCTTACCATAATATCTCTATTATATTAATTAGATATTTAAAAATATCTTCGCCCCAGTAATAATTGAAAAATACAAAATACCTTGTCTTCTATTGCCATGCACAAATTAAATCCTGGGCGAAATTAGACGCAGTTCAAAATGAATTTCAGGAATTTCTAATAAAAATGTTTTCCAGCGAAATCTTGGTCTCGAACTTAATTGCTTTTCTTGCCGTGCTCTATTTTTTATTAATCAACTTAGGAAAGTTTTAATTAGCTTAGTCTACTTTTATTTCCCAGGGTTTTTTTTTAATTCTATGTGAAGGGGAAGAAAAGAAAGTCAATTTCTTTTCGGGTCAAGTATTCCAGTGCTAATTTCAATTCAATTTCAAGAGAGAATGAAAATATTTGAAGCTGAATGAGAGAACTTGACAAAGAGCTAATGAGTAGTTTCTGTGAAAGAGAAATTTTCCATTCAGTGTCTGAATTAATTTGAATGACTTGTGATAAGGATTAAAAAAATTAATTGTTTTGAGCAAACATGTTGAAATAATTTCGTAAGAACTTGGTGTATTATAACTTCATTGCTTATTTGTGAAATGGTATAAATAAATAATTTCAACTGTTGATAAAGGTACAATATATTAAAAACAAGGTTTTTCCTTTGCTGATATTTTGGTTAAAATATATTCATTAGAATTTTATTAAAACATTATTTTGAGCCAAAAGATTTTTAGAAAAAAATTTTTATTTTATATTTCAATATTTTGGCGAAAAATAAATGTGTTCAAATATTATAAAAACTTCAAAATATGCTCCATAGATATTCAAATATAACATAAAACTGATTTTTCAAGATTTTCATAAATAAATTCTTTAGCTCCATCCATGATTTTGTACATTTAATATAACTGCAATTATAGTTTTTGGCAGAAATACTGAATTGGATTATTTACTGTGAAAACAACTCAATTCACAAAGTGCTGAATATAGCAATACGACATTCGTAAAATATTTGTAGTAAACAACCCAACAATATATACATATAAAACAAAGAAAATTGTTTTAGAACTCTAACTAAGAGTTTAATGCTTATAGCGATTGTAAATCCCTAACATCTTAAAACTCTATTTTAAGAAATATTTTTAAAAATTGTCATAGCAAATAGCAATATCAATAAAAATTGTTATATTACAGAAAGGAATAAGACAATAAACAATCCTTGCTTCCAAACAATATGTTGTTAATGAATTTTTCATAATAATAATTTGCTGGTAATAAATTTTTTAATAAGTTTAAAAATTTTGTTCGCAGTTTTAATCAATTTTTGACATTTTCAATGATTATCATACCTTTAAATAATACACAGATTAAATTAGTTCGTTTTCTGTAAAAAAATTAATAAGCCAACTCAACTAAAAATAACTATTTAAAAGTATTGTTAATTATTCGTCTGAACACCGTATTGCATATATAGGAAAAAAATGCATTATCTACTATAATTTAAAATTCAGTCAAAATTGCTGATGTAAATCGTAAAAAAAACCCCAAAAGATGAGAGAAAAATATAAAAACAAAGAATAAGGATAAAAAGTATTTTAAAATACGTTCTAAATAGGTTGAAAGGAAATTAAAACTTTTTGAAAATTGTCAAATTTTAGTCCTGGAAATACTCTTAAAATTATAAATAAAGAAGTAAGAAACCAAATAACAGTATAATTGTATCGAAAAATGGAAATTTATGTTGAAAAACGTAATTAAAATTTAAGAATTGATTCTATTGATACAATAATTGAGGTAAATAAAAGAATAACGTTTTTACATTTTGAATAGCATACAACTAACTTTGGGAGGAAAAGAAGTTGGTTATTGAAATTGTTAACATAACTATTAATCTATAATTAGTTTTTAATATTTTTACTAAGGATCATTTGTTACCCAAATAGGAAAGTAAATGCAAAATATAGTAGTTCGAAATTCAACGCTCTGTCCAGTAAAAAATATTGATTTAATTTCTCATCTCACAAGTCAATTTCCAATACATATTGATATTACTTAGACTATAAACTTATATAACAATATCATCGTTAAAATGTGAATCTATGTTTATATAATTGCATTAAAAGTTTCAAGATGTTATAGCTTTTTATTCATACTGGTCTAATTATTTTTTTAAATAATAATTTCTTCTACGGCTAATGTAAACTAAAAATTTCCACTGAAATATTTCAAAAGGAATTTTTTACACATTTCTATCATCTCTATAGCTATTACATTTTGGTAAATATAATAATGCAATATTTATTTATTGATACAGCTTTGGGATTTTTATTTACATTATCTTTTCCCACAGCTGCATGACTTTAAGACCTGAATGCCTATTTCTGCCAAGATTGATAAATATCTGTACCGTATCTTAAACCATAGAAATCATAATTAAGTTAAAGCAAAAGCTCATTACTTACTCACTGCAACTGCTGCTTATATACCTTCTTTTATGTCAATATTTGACAAACGTTATTGATGCATTTATTTGAAGTTCGAATAATTTCTGATTATTCAATCTGAAGGAACTATGCTTTGTTTCACTCATTCCCAATTCATTTAAATATGAATTAATAAAATTCCAAAGTCTTGATAATTCTCCAAAATTAAATTGAAAATTAAAACGGATAATATAAATATGTTCGCCTTATTAATTATAATAAGTATTCTTATAAGAAATTAAAGACTCTAACTTTCTTTTATTTAAAAACTCATTTTTCAAGACTAATTGCATCTTCATAAAAATTAAAATTTTGCTACTAATATAAATTTAAAAGCGACGGAAAATTGAGATAAAAGCCAAACGATTTTTACAAAAATGTTGCCAACCGTTAAATATGGCTCAGTAGAAAAAAATATTACACAATTATTTTTAATTGATTCGCTTACTTATTTTTTTATCAATTAATATGCTCTACATTCCAACTTACTAAATCTTCATTTAAGTCAGAATATTTCAATTGATTTTATAGCTCATAAAAGATAAAAAGAAACTAAATTTTTTTTTAATTTCAGTAGCAATTAAAGAACAAATTATTAAAAAGGACGTAATTGGAATATTCTTGTCAAAAATACTTTTCAAAGACGAATTTAGATTTTCTTGCAGATAATTAGTTTCGTTTACAAAACTATAAAATAAATGCTAAACAGTATTATTAATTAAATAATTGATATAATAATTTGCTTTTCTGTAGATAAATATATTCGGCAATAGATTTTCCCATCTTTTTCAAACTAATATGACCAAATATTAAATTTTATTTTCTTGCAAGTCATATGCTTTCAAATTATACAAAATTTCTTATTTTTAAATGAAATTTGACGCTTACGTAACTAGAGATTCTTATAATTTTCAGTCAGTTATTTAAATAATGAAGATAAAAGAATAATAACAGATTTAAAAATATTCAATTGTGTATGGTATAAGTATTAATGTATTTCTATACAGAATGTTTCTAAAACTATGAGCCAGTTAAATAATTTATACTAGCAACATGGCTGAAATTCTCCAATTTTAGTCACACTGTAGCAATATCTACCTGTCATCAAAGTATGATAGAATTACATTTTAAAAATTATTTTTTCGCAACACCTTTTCAAAACAAACTTTTAATGTTGTCTTATTATAACGGACTTAAGGTCTTTAAATTGAAATAAACTCACTTAACTGATATAGAAGCAAAATCATAAACATTAAATTCAAAAGATTAAATGATCTTGAATCACCCATTAAAAATGTACTGACGTCATTTCAAGTGAAGAATATAATTACAAACTGTCACCTGAAATATTATTTAATTGTTTCTTATATTTTCCAGCATGACGTATTTTTTTCTCTCATAAACTATGTGTATGACGTCATTATCTGTAACTAGTCTTTCGTGTACATGACGTAAGGGTAAACTGTTATAATATTGGTACAAAATATTTTATTTCATATTGTTTATTATCAAGTCAGAACATCATGTTTTTTGGATGAGATTTTTGGCGTCCTTAAAAATCAGTAGGAGAAAAATTAAAATTTTATTATCTATGCGAGCATCTCAAAAAAAATCATCTTTTAATAACGTGTTGCCATTGCATTTACAAAAGCTCTAAGTAAAAAATTAAGTTAATGACTACAGCCAATAAATCCTAGGAAAATGTCATTTTGAGTACGTGATTATACGAAATGAAATAAACAGGAAACCGGATATTTTTTTAACAATAAATGCGAGACAAAGTTTTTTGGATCGTTTGCAATACTAAAATGACTCATTCGATGAAACCGTTAAAAGGAGTAAAAATATGGTGGTGACGGCAGTTCAAGAAATTATGTTCTGAAAAGATGCATTGAAATATGCATGGCAGATTTCGTTTTAATATTTTTAATTATTTAGTAGTAAAATCAAATGAAATAATAAAATATTGTTAATTTATTACTTAACGTTACACAAAATTTCTTAGTTCAGTAATAACAAAAGAATACAAAATACTTCAGTATTTTGAGTACATTCAATATAACGAGTTTAGTATATAACCCAAGATACCGATTATATGCTAAACTAAAATTATTTCATATTATCTGCAACCGTGAATTCTGTATTTCAAAGATATTCACTGGTGACGGCGCATTTTTCTAGAACTCTACACTACTTTACTCCTTTAGGTTAGTTACTAGCACTACTTAATGGTAAGAATGGGAAATTATGTACTATCGCAACCATGCCAACTTTCGGGATAAATCACCAAATTGGCAACCACGATATCGCACGCATTTTAGTTGCTGAATTGGGAATTTTAATACTGGCGATATTGAATAAAATTCAATGTCGCCAATATGGTTGTAATAGTATGTTAGTACCTAAGAACCCCTTAATTTAAATAAATCATCAATTTCTGTGCATGAGAATTATATGATAGTTTTCACACTTGAACCAGCAATTATTTTATGACAAAATTGTTGCATTCATATGTTGCGTTAATTTATCAATTTGTTTCACCTTTTTTTTTTTTTCCTTATTAGAGGAATATTTTCTCCCCTTTTTCTGAACCACTAAAGTTTGTAATGCTTGGTGGTAGAAATTTTAAACAGCTAAGTATATTTTTAAAGTAAAAAATTATCCAGTAAGTTAATTTCTGCAGTAACTTTCTCCAATAAGTTTACCAAAACAAAAGATGAATTTCTAATAATTTCTAAACATAAATTGATTTCTGAATTAATAAATTTATAACATAGTTTCATTTGAGATCTAATAGAATATTCAAAGGAAAATTATAGTTATTATAATTTTAAATACAATAAAAATAGTTAAAAGTTGTTGAAAGTTAAAATTTGGAACTTTGGCTGTAATTTTTAAGCCAAATATGATAATCTAAACAATTTTTATTTCCCTTATGTTACAATTTTTATTGATCATCGAAAATAACTTATTGTCTTGTTTTTTGTAAAATTTGCTCGGTTTTAAAGGGCTTGGCAAGAATCCAGACATTGTTATTGGTCTTCAAGGAAGTATTTCTAATAATTAGTAAAAATTAAAATAAGAACAACCATGAAATATATTGAAATTAACCCCTTAACCGGTTTGCCCGTACGCCGTACGTGCATCGATTTATCGAATTCTGATAGTTGCAAACAAAAAATAAATCATTCATAACAATTATAATTCAATAGTAAAATGACTTCGAATACGTAGATAAGCCATGGATTTCCATTTGAATCAAAATAAGAAAATATTCCCAAAATAGAAGGTGTCATCTTATTAGATAGTTAGGAAAATAAACTGGTTAAGGGGTTAAGTCTTCAACATATTATATCATAAAATAAAACTCTAAATCACATTATGGGCAAGTGGAATGTCGTGGTTGTACCATGCATTCTAAAATTAGTATTTACAACAGCCTATATTCAAATGCAAATTGTTTTTGCGATCTCATCTAATTAGCCTTTATTTAAAAAAGCAAGAGTTTTAATAATTAAATAGAAATTATTGAATAGACATGATAGATTAAAATGTTGAGATTTAACAATTAAAAATGTATTTTACTACAGGAAAATATTAGACAAATTCGATAAAAATTCGCAATTTTTCGTGTTTCCACTTACCATTGAAAATCCACATTATAAAACTTTATTTTCGTAATACACATCCTATCTGACATGGAAGAAAACAAATGAAATACGACACTAAATATCACTTTAATGACCTTCGGATTTTTTGGAACCGGTGCATGTGGTATTCATAATATCAATCAGTAAAACTTGCAATTTTCTATTTAATTGCTGGTAAAACTTTAAGATTTTGACAACTGACTGGAGAGCTCATCTAATTGAGATCGGAATTCAGGATGATTCTACCAGAGTGAAGAAAAGAAATTTGATATGGTGGACATCATGTCAAAAATGTTTTTAGGTTTCGTCAATGGATTGTCGATAACGGTGTCTTTCGTTTCGGAATCCATTTCTTCTTCCAATAGTTTCAATGCCAATAAAACATTCTGGACAATCTCATCGAAAGTATTCAAAACTAAAGTTGAATTTCCATTGAAATTAATGAATCTGAACTCTGAAGATACATCAAGAAGTGTTTTTGAAACACCATCCGAAAACACCTTCACGCTATCTTTGGTAGGATCTTCTTCGGGGGATTTTGCAATGTTCCAAAGTGACCTGGTGAAATGCTTGGCAATGGTTGCAGATAATTCCTTAGATATATTTGTTTTATTATGAGTTAAGCCTTCCGTGATTGCAGATCCATATTCCTCTAGTGTTTTAAAAGGAAATTGAGTGTCATTAAATAATCTTTGAAAAACGTCAGATTCAGAAAATTCACTCGAAACCTTCTCCACGATGGTTTGCTTAAGGCTTTTTCTAGACCAACCCATCTTCCCATTTTCGAATGAAGAATATCTGATGAATGAGTTCGAAGACCCTAATGTCATCTTACTGGTTGTTATGCCCAACAAGATCATCTTGCGAACATCATGCGCTGTAACTTCTAAATTTTCATCCCCTTTGAGATACCCTTGTTTAATCATGCTGAAAGTAATGGTTTCAGCAATTATAGAGGATATCACCGAAAATGACAGGGAAAATTCTAAATCTTGTGGGAGAACTCTTTTTGCAAACGTGTACGCTTCCAACATTTGATTCGTTACGTTATTTGTTAATCCTATTTTAAAGTTCAGAAACTGAGATCCACAAACAGCATTCAGTAAAATCCTAGAAGTGTTGGCATCAATGTCCTCATCTTCACAAAATTCAGAAATGAGAGTCGAATTCCTTATTCCCAGGGATAAAATTCTCAAAAACTTGGCATAATCGCTAACTATTTCAGGTGAGGCATCTTTTAGCGATTCGGACATATGCGAATCAGGATCTGGTAGACGACTCAGTCGCCAAAGTATATTCCCAGCCAAGTTACCAGCGTACATTTTAATAACATGGTTTGAAACTCTGTGAGTGACAAAGCCACCTTGTGTGATGATTTCAGCAAGAATCTCGCCAATAGTTGTCGCCACACAATTCACATCTGTGCAATAAACTGGCGAGCAAGACAGCACCATTCGCAGAAGATGCTTCAATGCAAATTCCTCGATGCCTTCACTGCTACTGAAAAGTGGCGAGTAAGCAGTAGCTTTGGCGATTTCTGTGGCATAAGTTAAGGCACTTCTGACGTATAGATAAGGCACACCAAATTTCCGATGAAAACCGCCAAATCTAAGTAAAGCCTCCACTACGGGCTTCGAAAACTCCACTTTAATAGCTTCGAGATGTTCCTCGGGTACGCTCTGGGTTTGAATACTCCATGTAGCCAGTGCAAATGTCTTTTCATCACTCCTGAAGGAAAGAACTAAAAGACCAAACACAACATACGCTATACTTCTCATCGTCGAATTCTTTTAATGTGTGTTGTAAAAAGGGAGTAAAAGCTGAAATCAAACTATCTGAGCAAAAAAAATATTATTTGGCTCAAAATGGGATATTACCAAGTGAATTCGAAACCTCAAATGCGTCAGTAAACAATAAAAAATCACTTAGTTCCAAAGGATTCTATATCAATTTAACTTTGTTTTCAAAGACATTAAAGCTTTGTGCTTGCTTGTGTTATCATTGTTTTCATTTTCTTGGGAATGAGTCTACTGAGCAAATATCATTCCATTTTCTAAATATGACTACCTTTTTTTTCTTTATGAAAGTAATTTTGAACAGGTGGAAACAAATATAACTTCGTGTCTGTTAGGAAATAATAAGCCAATATACCGTGCACATTTGAAATATTGTGCATTACATAACTACTTTTATCTAATGTTTATTTGGAACTCTTCTTTTTTAAGAAGAGGCAGGGGTTTCTTTAATGTAAAGTCTTCTTTGGGATAAAACATTTAGTTACCAATCACATACTGATTGCATATGAATATTTGTCAATTTTATCGACTACATGTGAGCTAGTTATTTAAAAATATATAAATTCAATAATTTTATAATTGTTATTCGGAACAATTTGCTATACTAAAGAATTCATTTTACAGTTTCTCTATCATTGCTATATTAGTGGACTTACACTAAGTTTTAAAATAGGGAGATTAGGTTCGAATGGTTGTTATATAAGATTATCAGCACGAGAGCAAATAGAAAAAGATTCTAACAGTTATAAAAAAGTTTTTTTAATGTAAAATCACGTTTTTTCAGAAAAAACACATATATAGATAAAGGGCAAAACCTTATCTAAATATAAAATGTTATCTAAATCATTAGAGCCTTTTCCAATATACGCGATATATATATATATACAGTAAGACCCCGCTTAACGCGGGGGATACGTTCAATCAAAGTAGAGCGTAATGCGAAACAGCGCTAAACGAGGCTATCTTTACATGTAAATATTGGGGTTAGGGGAAGATGGCTAGGAAATTGGTTAGGTATTAAATTTAAAAAGTATGTTTTTTTAATAAAAATAAAAACCAAACATTTATTTCTTAAAGCCCAAATTAATACCACATTATTATTTCTTGCAAAAATAAAAATAAAATATAAATAACAAAACGAATATTCTTTAAAAAAAAACAAATAAAATTCTAAGTCAGTCATATTTAGTTAGCCTTCCGCGTGTTCAGTGTTCTGCCTTTTTGTGACAAAGGCATCTAATGTTTTCCTTTTTCTTTTGCGTTGTTCTCTTAAAAGTTCTTCATAAACGGATAGAGCATCTCTAACACCACGCCTTTCTTTTGAGCTCCTGTCAAAATTCGGATCATTTTCAATGAATTGATCCATTATTTCAGTTATGGTAGACAAACTACTTTTTACAAACGCCATCGAAAGTTCTTTTTGCTCTTCTTTTAAATCACTGCTGTCAAAATTTTTGTTTTCTTCTTGTTCAGTTAATTCCTTGAGCTCATTATTAGAAAGACTAGCCGCTGCTTCTTGAATTATTTCTTCGACATCTTCCACATTTACCCCTTCAAAACCGGTTTGCTTCGTTAATTTCACTATCTCTTCCACTATTTCATCCACATCGACAGAGTGTCCAACGCCATCGCTCTTACTTAAATCCGGCCAAATATTCTTCCATACTCCTTTCAAAGATCTTTCTGTTACCTCATTCCAAGAAAGGCCTATGTTTTCTACAGCATCCACGACGTAGTTTTTCCAAAATTCTCTTATGGACTGGTTCTCTTCTCCGTCTGTTTTTTCAAACATTTGCTTAAAGGTTTGCCGCAAGTAATAAGCCTTAAAATTTGATATAATGCCTTGGTCCATTGGTTGAATTAAGGCAGTTGTGTTAGGCGGCAAGAAAACCACTTTGACTGGAATGCATGTTGTTAAGTCTGATAAATTTGTTGGTTGGCTTGGAGCATTATCAATTAACAGAAGTGCTTTTTGTTCAAGTTTTTTTTTTATTTCGCAATAACGTTTAACAGACGGTCAGAAATGTTCAGTGAACCAATCTTGGAAAATTTTCGCAGTTATCCATGAATTTTTATTAGACTCCCAAATTACAGGTAAAGTTGATTTAGATATGCCTTTCATCGCTCTTGGGTTTTTGGAATGGTAAATTAGTAATGGTTTTAATATAAAATCTCCGCTTGCGTTACCACCTAGTAGAAGGGTTAAGCGATCTTTTGCAGCTTTAAATCCTGGTGCCCGTTTCTCTTCACGGGATAGAAATGTTCGTTTCGGCATTCTTTTCCAAAACAAGCCTGTTTCATCAACATTAAAAACCAATTCTGGAGGATAGTTCCCTTCTTCAATTATTTGTTTTAATATCGCTGGAAATTCAGCCGCCGCTTTTGTATCACCACTTGCTGCTTTTCTTGTAATTTTTATGTTGTGAAGGTTCTTTCGATGTTTAAATCTATTAAACCATCCTCGATTAGCAACGAAAGTTTCACTTTTGTCAATTGTCTCAGCCTGAATGTAATTAAAAATTCTTCTAGCTTTTTCCATTATGATAGATTGGCTGAATGGCATATTGCGGTCAATTTCGTCGTTAATCCATATAGACAGTCGTTTTTCCATTTCCTCTATGATATTATTTCTAGAACGGGTAATTCTATTTGCAGAGCTTGACGTAGTTGCAGTTGCCGATGACAGTATTTTTTTCTTTATTCTTCATGATGGTCCTTATTGTTGAAGTTGGCAAATTCAATGAAGCACTAATTAGAGTTTGACGTTCACCAGAATCTAATCTTCTAGTGATTTCCATTTTAGTTTTGAGTGAAATGCTTTTCCTTGTTGCTTTCTTTTCTTTTTCATTATCACCCATAGTAAAAAACTAATGATCAAAATGTTTGACACTGTAATATAGTATTAAATATGTAAATTAATACAATAATGTCAACAAATGTTTCCAATAATGAAAATATGTCTGTACAATACCGCACCAAACAAGAAATACAAGTACACTCTTTCAGATATGTATTTGAAACCTATCGCTGCATAATATTTCGGGGAATCCCCGTATGCTGCGAGCGATTTCGTGGAATCCCCGGGTTGAAATAAAAGAGCGCTAAACCGAAACAGCGCTAAACGAAACAGCGTTAAGCGGGGTCTTACTGTATAT
>JAOUZG010040215.1:380304-401860 GCA_026289955.1 Argiope argentata
ATCAATTTGTTATTTTAGAAGACATCCTTGATAAAATTTCATGATAATACATCATGAAATTTTAAACTCCGTTTTCTAGCTTTTAAATTTTACCTTATATATATATATATTATAAATGATTCGTTCAAATTTGTTTATCGATATTAGCAATAAGAGAAACCAAAAGAAAAAATAATTTAATGCCACCGATTGTCAGCTGTTAACTAACCATAGTATTAGTATTTAATTAATCATATCAGACAGTGTTCATTAAATATATCTTACTTTCACACTAGATGGGGGAAAAATCAAATATATTTTTATATGATACACACATATCATTCAGTTTGATTGGCTATGCACGCTAATTTGTAAAATTAATTGGTTAAATCGTTCAAACTGTGGAGATTAGGAACTAGTGTCAAGATTTCATTTCATGATACTTTTAAAAAGGAATACTTAAGAATTATAGACCGGTACATTAACTTATGTCGAAATATATAAAAAGGCATAACCTAGCTTTCATTTTGGGGGGTATATACATAAGGGGGGTATATATACATAACCCTTTTTATGTTTTTCCCCCTTGGCTTAATTTTATTTTACGCATAACTTACCCTTTTTTGTTCCCCCCCCCCTGATATTGAAAAGAATGTTTCGATTTTTCTCCCTTCACAAGTTTCATCTTTTAAACTATTATTATTATATTACCTATTGAGTGTAATTGAGTTAATTAAATTGCATTATTAATTTAATTATATTACATTATATTATATTAATTATTCTCTACTAATAATAAAGATGAATGTACTTGTATTTGTTGGTATTGTTTGTTGGACAGATTGTTTGATCGAGAGCTCCCAAATTTGAGTCAAATATACTTTGGAGGAAAGAAATTTGCAGCTGGAGGATATTTTTTTCCAAATTTTAAATAACTAAAAATTAAGAAAGATTTAAACGGAAGTTTCATAAATATTACAGCATAAAAATTAAGTTTTAAATTATATAGGAATTTTTAAAAAAATATTTTGAATGATAGCAAAGTAGCTCCTATGCAGTTTTGTCGTGATTTTTTTTCTTCTATTTGAAGTAAAGAGAAAGCATAATATTATGTTTTTTAATCTTAATATCTGTCTATCTATGACAAAGATAACTCAAAAACGATTTGAGCTAGTCTGAAGAAATATGGTATATTGTCTTAACAGTAAATTTTCAGAAGTCTATCAAATTTTCTCAGAAATCCTTCATAGAAAGTCTCTCTGTATAGCTGACCGAATACAAGTTAAAACAATAACTACAAAATAAATACAATAAAACGAATAAAATTTTCTCACAGAGTTATCATTCTAAGTTATAGATCCATGATAAAATTAGAATCGAATTCATGCAAGAGTTAACTGACCATCAATTTGTGCTTTTAGAAACATATGAACGTAATTTCACTATTCTTTTAACTTTTACAAACATATATCCCAAAATTTCTATGATTAAATATACGAAATTCAGTGTGCGATTTTATAAACAAATTTGTAGCTTTTAGTCAAATTTTGTTTTCAGTCATCTTAACACGTTTAACACAGAAACACAGAAATTAAATTTTCGAGTACTTATTGCTAAATGCCTGAAATTAATCGCGGAAAATCGCCCCAAAACACATATTAAATTCGGTAAAAATGCCGAATTGCTACTACAGATCAATATTATGCCCCTATGTTTTGGTAATGCAATGAGAGACATTCGAATCATTATCCTTACCCAACAAGACTGCAGTTTCATGTGGGAAAAATGATACTTTTTATTTTTTTAAATTTAATTTTATTTATTTATTTTTGCAATTTGTAAATATATATTTCAAAAGAAAAAAATTATTCGGTGTCATTAAATTGGTGATGAGCTTGTAAATACTGGCAAACAACTTTTTCTTTTCAAACTGAAGGGTTCTGTTAACCCTAAATTTTTTTTTTATTTCAAGAGTCTATTCAGTTTAATTTGCCAAACAATATCTTGAAAATGTTGACGTCAGTCTTCAAAACTGGAATTTTATTGGTTTATTGCATTGTATTTACTATTTCACTGAAAACGATAACATTGAGAGCAAATGACGTACACAAAGTAAATCGTCTGTGGAAATGAAAAATCGTTTCCTTTTAACTTGGAAAATAACAAGTTCCAAGAATTACCACATATAACCAAGAAAGTGAGGTCATTGCTACTTGAACAACGATGTGTGAATAATTCAGAGCTTCTTTAGATGTTGCTCATGGCCAATGGAACTCGAGAAAACATTTTGTTTTTTGTGGATACTTCATAGATTTAA
Organism: Argiope argentata; assembly: GCA_026289955.1. Taxonomy (NCBI): domain Eukaryota; kingdom Metazoa; phylum Arthropoda; class Arachnida; order Araneae; family Araneidae; genus Argiope; species Argiope argentata. The sequence goes on from JAOUZG010040215.1 coordinate 382,601, forward strand.
TTTTGTCCTTGTGTATTTTTCTATATTTGTAAACACAGATAATTAAGAAAAAAAGACTTCATATCAAGTAATGAATAATTATTTCAACTGAACTTTCTCTTCATTATCGTTACTTTAAAGAAGAAAATACTTTATTTAACAAAACTATTATTTAATAGGACCATTATTTAATTTGAATTGTTTCATTTTTGCAAAAATCGCATTTTATAAATCGTTTGTATAGGCAACAATCTCTGATTTTGTAGCCCTCTATTTTCAATGGCATATCTTTTAGTTTTTTCAAAATTTCATAATTAGTTCATCATTTATTTAATTAAAAAAATTTATGTATATCTAGCACAAGTTGAAAGTGAGTTTTAAAAAAGATTAAATCATGTTTTTAAAATTACAAAAAAAATTTAAAACCGCCATTTAATGCACTATTACAAGAGCATTTTTAAAAGATGTTTTCAATTAAATTTATCATTCTAATTTATAGTTTTCAATTAAATTTGTTATTCAGAATCTTTTTTAGCAGAAATGAGGCTGCCGAAAATATTTTTTATCTTAAAAAGGCTCTTTTGTATAAAAGGAATTAAAGAAACTCACACGAATATAATTTAAAAATTGAAAGTCTGATTTTAATGAGATGTTGAAAATTATATGAAATAAAAATAAATTTATATATTCTAATAATTTAAAAAATCTAACATTTTCCAATTATCCTTGGAAAAAAATTTAATTTAATACATGCTTATTAAATTATCTGCAATTACGACTGTATTAAAATACTTTAAAATTAATCAGAAAATTAGGAATGAAATAATTTGGAGAAGAGAAAACTCATCTTTTTGGAATAATTAGGAAATTCTGAAAAAGATTGCAAATGGACAATTACTTTTTAATACAAGCTTTAGAAGACAGAAAAATATTTTTATCTTTTGCTTTGCTAAAATTGTAGTGGAAAATAATTCAGGATTACTTAAAAAAATTTCAAAATATTCTTTTCAGGATTTATAAAATTTACCTTTAAACCTGATATTTTATAAAGGATATTAAAAGGTATGTATCTCATATGGAAGATTCATTGACCATAAGTGCTTTATTTCGCATGGTTTTTAGTTCTTCAGTTGTTACCGTTAGTTGTAAGGATTTTATTGTATCCTACTTATCCAAATGAAATGACGAAGTATCTATAATTACAGGGTTCAATAAAAGATTATTCTAACATCTTTTTTCCATCATTTTAATTTTTTGTGAATTTTGAAAATGTATAATTAAAGATTGTAAAATAATTTTTCATCCGTTTTGATATTAAAAATTCATCTCGGATTTTTTTTTTTTTACTTCATGAAAATACTATTTTAAAATTATTCTTAAAGTAAAATTCCTCTAGATTTAAGATAAAATGAAACAAATTAACATAAATTGAAAATGAACAATTCTGTAATAATATTAAAAACAAAGAGAGTTAACCCTAAATCGTTAGGATATACTATATTAAATGTTTTCACAATTATATTTTATTAATCTGAAACTTTTAACTAAAATTTAACGAATAGTTGAACCATCTATTAAACTTCCAAGTCACCTTAAAATTAAGTCATTCAATTAATTCAATGTTTCTTAACGAGCACAAATAAAATGGTTCGTAATGATGATGCTTAACAAACACAACCGGAATACTTGAAGATATTCTTAAAGAACACATTCAAATGTGGCATTTAATTAATTAAAATGAATACTTACGCAACTAGAAAGGTAGATTAGTGTTCTGTTAAAAAATAAAATAAAGTTAAGCATGCGGCTGCATTTTCATGAGCCTGCCTTGCATTAATTTGAAAGATTTAATTAATTAATCGGGCATTTGAAACGAATTAGTATGATTAAATCTCTTTGAAGTAGTCGTCAAATACTTCATGAGAAATCGGCTGAAATAAAAGTAAAATCAACGCGAACTGCGTTATTCTAAAAATCATATAAATGTTTTAAAAGTTTACTCTTCATCGCTTTTCCGCTTTTCAATTATTCAAAAATCGTTTGCTCGCTTTTATTTTTAAGAATGCGGTCTTTATGAAATCACTTCACTGTTTACTTTTAGTTTTGATCGTAACTACTGAATGTTTACACAGATTTATTTGCCTTTCCGACTATTGTTTACTTTACAGAATCCGAATTTATTGCTTTCATTATAGCAAAATTTCTTTCAAAATTATGTAACCACGAGTTTATTTTGTAGATGCATTTATTCTTCTAATTTTTATAGTCAGAAGTAAAAGAATAAATTATTATTAATTGAATTTTCAGAATAATTGGGTGTTATTAGGCTTTACAGATAAATTCATACTGTGGTAAGATTCATTTTACCTTGAACATAAATAAAAATATAAATGATTTTTTTTTGTAATTGATGTAATGTGAGGTATTTTGAACAAGATTGATACTATTCAATTTAAATTAATTTGCTTTTGAAACACAGAGGTATAAAAGTCTTTAAATTTGACGAGTACTAAAATGTATTTGTTTCTTAATTTATTTTATACACCAGTTGTCTCAAAAGGTCGTTTATAAACTTAACATGCTGGTCTGTCATATCATGATGCATAAGGTTTACATAGGAACTTGTGTCCGAAAATTCAAACTGCAACCTCTAAAGGGCGATAATTGCACAAAAACGGGAGAGTGGGAAAAACAATCATTTCAGTCGTGGACGTTGAAGGAGAAGGATGAATGAGTTTAGTAACGCAGAAATGGCCGATATGCATTACGTATATGGCACCACTGATGGAAATGGACGAACCGTGGCACGGATGTACCTTGAGCGTTTCCCGAACAGAAGTCAGCCCAGTCATGTTTTGTTCATGTTTTTTTTTCTTTTGCTACGCTGTTCGAGAATACCTCGATAGGACCTACCCTAATCGCTGGATAGGTAGAGGCGAACCAGTCAAATGGCCGCCGCGATCCCCCGACCTGACTCCCCTGGATTTCTACCCGTGAGGACACATGCAGTCCATGGTGTGCGAAACACCCGTAACATCGGGCATGGATTTTATCGCCAGTATCGTGGAAGCGGCAACACGTGTCGGTGACACTCCTGGTCAATTTGAACGGGTGCGTGAATCCATGTGCCGACGTTGTGAAACGTGCATTGTGGCGAATGGAAAGAATTTTGAACATTTGCTGTGATGTAATGATATTTTGTAATAAAAATCATATTAACACCGCTGTCGATATCATTTTTTTCTCCTCATCCAAACCCGCACTTATCGCCCTCTAGTGGTCTCAGATTGAATTTTCGGACACAAGTTGCTATGTAAATCTTGTTCAACATGATATGACAGACCATCTTGTTCAGTTTGTAAACGACCTTTTGGGACACTTTGTATAATATAGAAACTTTCTATCAATAAAATTATATAGGAATTTAAATAAATTTGTTCATAAAAAAGCTGTTGTATTTACAGAGTTTAAAAAAAATGCAATGCATCATATTGTTGTGAAAAATTCACACACAAGAACAAAGCAAAATGCTGACTTTATTTTCTATGAAAACGCCTATTAAATATACGCCACACAAGCTACAAATTCACAGCGAATTAACTCTACTCAATCCGCTAATTTCAAAAAATAGCGAAACTTTGGATTGGATGGCAACGAGAGAAAAGAAGCTCTGTCAAGCTCAGTCAACCAACGTAGATTGTTGTCCGAACTGAACTGATCCCCCTTCTTAAGCTGCGCTTTCTAAATAACGTCTCACTAAAGTGGACGGAGTAAACTCAAAAACTATCATTCTAGGCAAGTCTGGAAGTTTCATCGATGTTCTCTAAGAACAAATCTTTATTTCTCAGCTTCTACTGCATATTTTAGAATGTAGTAAAAAACCATTAGCGGCCTCGTTACACCGCCAACACATCTACATCACCAAATTAATCAAATATGACGGTTTTCGGTTGTAAATCCCCTAGAACGGTCTTTTTGATCATCGAATTTGTGAAAATGTTGAAAATATGCCTGCTTTTCTTTAAAGAATTGTGTTTTGAAGCTAAAACTGGTTAAATTTATTTAGAAAACTGAAATATAGAAGTCATGTTTTTAGGTGTAATGCAATAGATTTACTTTATTCATTTCTTAGATGTGATGTTCAAGCTTGGAGAGGGGAGGGGGAAAGGCTCAGGTACCGGCCTTGTCATCTGACTGTGATTCAAAAAGACGAGATTTGTCCCAAAATAATTTTAGTATAGCATTAAAACAGGAAGTTAATATTCAACTATTTATGCGTTTTTATAAGTATTTTCTTTTATTCTTTAATCTTTTTTTTAATGTAAAAAAACAAAAACTATTGAAAAGTATTTTGATTTTTACTTCCTTGTTCGTTCAAACTTTTAGATCATCACTAGAAAAAATTTATTTTTCAACATAGAAATAATCTATGATATGCCTCAGATTATTTCATTAAGTAGTTTTAACAATAATGTGGGGCCGGGATTGCCTCGCTTGTAGGGCGGTGGATTCGCATCCCTTGGACTGCGAGTTCGAACACGCCAGCCGAAGACTCTCCGTCTGTGTGTTTGTGTGGTGGCTGGCGCACATTAAATCTACAACGGTCATTGCAGAGAGTATTACCACTGGGGTACTTGGCCAGAGGTGATCATTCTCTGTTCCAGATCTAAATTACGATCTATGAATGAATTAATGAAACGCAAAAAGAAAGTCCACTCTGTAAAAAGGATTGTGACGTGTGTGAACTGGAATTCAGACTTCTACCTTCAGGGGTTGAAAGATCCATCCCCTCAGTAGCCCCCCCCCCGTAATTGAGGATGAGATGCTTCCGGTATGGTGGTTGGATTTCGCCACCCTTGGTGGGTACACTAATAGGTGGGAGTTGGACTCCTCCCATCGATGATGGGACGTACTTCCTACGGGGAGAGTTGTACAGTGGCCGGTATTGGCCATTAGGAAATTATATCGCATTAGGAAATTAGGAAATTATATCGAAGTGGCCGGTATTGGCCATTTCCTCAAATTGCTGTAGCGGCAATCCGGTCATTCAGTTTTATGGTTAACCCGTGTGCCTTCGTGGCGGGTCGGAGAGTCTGTCTATGACTTACCCTCAGAAGCTACTGCACTCCTCCTTCCGTTGTAAAGTGGAACACGAGAACAACAACAATAATAATGTGAATTAAGATGATCAAATATTGAAACTTCGGATATGATAGTGAGAAATTGTAAATTATATCGCTTTTTGGGGTGACTTAAAGCAGTGATTATTTTACTATCAAAGAACATCGTTCATCAGTGTCGATAGGTCAATGGGTTTTTCAAAAGCTTCAACTTATCTACCTCAATGTCTTGTTAGACTGAAAACTGAAAGAATTACAAAAGATGAAATTCTAATTGTGCCTAAACAAATACTTACAAGAATAGATAATAATTTTTTTTAACTTTGAAATTCGGATTAAGAAGGCAGATAAAGAAGGCCATTCCTAAAAGTTGGAAAAATTCCATTTGATAGTAGTTAGGACAACCTGTTGATTTATATATATGGATTGACTTCTTCCAAAGATTTACTGAAAAGTCTGTATTTTCATACAAATGACATTAAGTATAATATTGAAAAATCAAAATTCCGAGTTCTTCTAAGAAACAGACCGCTACTACCGAGAATTCGAAGCTTTTTTCAATGACTTAGAAATAGAAAGAAACTGAAATAATGTTCGTACTCCATTATTACGGAATCTGATATTTCCTGCTGTTTAGATAAAATTCCACAAGCTATGAAATAAAGTAAATCTGCATTTAAACAGGTAGTATAAAAAAATTATGTCAATTTCTACTTAAATTAGCAAAGAAAAGTTTTATTTTAGGTATTTTTTTTATTAAAAAATTATAACTAATATATCTGGTCATAACAAAGTCAAGTTGATATTCACTGAAAATAAATCAGAACACATTGCGCATGCTCGGATTTTCAACGACAAATGGGGTAAGTTCTACGCTAACGTAATGCAGATAAGAAATTTTTAATTTCCTTTATTCTGTTTCATTTTAATTCCAAAGTACTTTAAGATGGATCTGAAGAAATCAAACACTGAAAAAATAAATAGACACGGACAAAAACATGTTTAGTCTAACCTCATTAGCGTAGGAAAGGAAAACAACTTGAAGCCTTACTCATTTGGCGGTGGGAAAATGAAGATTTTTGGCAGGAAAATTGGCTTTTAATTAACTAATAAAATTAATCAAATGAATGAATTATTATTTGAAAAACTGTATTAACATCTAGTGTCATCCACTACAAGTTTTTAAAAATGCATTTGAACTTGAGTGGATGAATAAAAAGTATTTTATCAACGATTGCAAAAACGATGTCCGATGACAATCAACGCAAACAGCTCCATTCATATTGACTTGAAAACTTCTGTTACTGAATTAATTAATATTTTCTATTATGGAAAAAATGAGAATTGGTCCATCAATACAAAAACCAAAAGCGTGAGTTCTATCAGAAAACAGAATAATCAACAGAATAGATGAATTATTATAGAATTGTGGAATGAGACAAAATGTTCAAATATATTCCAAAAATTATTTTGAAAACCACATAATTTTAAAATCAAAATATATCAGGTGTGGTTTATTTATATATTCAGATATTGTGTCCCTCTCCTGGTCTCAGAATTGATGCAAATATCATGGGGAAAAAATCTATAATATATCAAGTAATGATCTTGGCCAACAATGACTTGAAACACTGTTATTTTTATTTTTTTACTTTGTTAAGATCTGCTCTCAGATATGAAATTGATGTTTTGAATTCAATCAATCAGAGGCGCAACTAGAATCAGAATCGCTTAGGAATCTTCTAGAAATTTTAGTACTTATCATAACGAAAATATTTATCTCACTGTAAAATAACTAAAACAAAAAAGTAACCTGTTTTCTCATCTAAGCTTTGCAATTTTTTTAATTTGGCATCTGTACGAAATTGGATTAAGGAAACCAACTTCCACCATAAATTTTCGGTACTTACGTATTAGACCAACATCGCCAATTGGCGACGGATTTGAATTTGGTGATAAAGATCAACGAATTACATCATTGCCGGATTACCATAAGTGGTGGCTTAGCAACTCATTGGCGACGACTTCAAATTTGGCGATAAAGTTGTACGGTCTAATACATAAGTACCAAATTATCTTATACAAGCTAAATAAAAAAGCTTTCTCTATACTATTATAAAAAATTATTCTATTTTTATTTTCTATTTTATAAATTTATTTAATGGGAATACACATTATTATAATTGTTATTTGAATTTAAGTAATAGAGCATTTATAAATAATTTGCATTTAGTTTAATTTAAAAAATTAGTCCTCTGATTGTTGTGATATGTTATGAGCAGGAAAAGCAATGAACTAATCCCCTGACACAGCTGTTAGTCTCAGATTTGCCAATTTCAGTTTTATATGGAAGCTAACCAGCTCCACTTACATCATCAACCATCACTTTAACCGAAAAACTGATTTTTGGAATAATGTCTCTCTGTTTATGAACACAATATCTCAAAAATGCTTTTGGCTGGATACTTGAAATCTGATATATGGTTTTAACACCAATTTGCCAATTTCTATGAAATTTAATGTGAAATTCTGTATGTCTGTCCAGATGTCAAAGTGCAAATTAGCTCGATAACTTGGTAACGTAAATAGATAGAATGGTAGAATTTTGTACAGAGATTTTTTAATGCAGATCCAGCTCAAATTTTGAGCCACGTCCATCAAATATGTAAACGTTTTCCAATTCGTATTTTCTTATACATTATAAACACCATCACTCAAAGATGCAATGATGTAAGTAAATTAAATTCGATGCATGGCCTGGTAGCTCTAACTATAACTTTTGATCTCAGATGATTCGGATAGAACGTTTTGATCTCAGATGATTCGGAAAGAAAAAAGGCATCCAAAATATATACTTTATTTTCCGATCTTGCACATTAACTTTATGTTAGTTGTTAACTGTCAAAGATTGCCTTTTAGGATCAGTAAAGCACTGTATTCATGCAATAGATCGATTATTTTTTTCTCCAGTAACAATTAATTTTCAAATACCTATGTCCGGCAAAGCACTTGTGGCTATTGAAGGTCGCGGTACGATCCCGCGATGTTTGGGCCTGTAGCCGAGTATCATACCGATCGAGCAAAAGGGACCCTTCAGCTAGAAGGACATTATCTGGCTTGTAAGGCTGAAGCTACACACTCAAATAAAAGCCTTCAGGGTCTTGTCCAAGTTCTACAGTTTCATGCGGAGGGGAAGCACTATTATTGAATATTATGCTAGAAACATTCAAGAAAATTATTCTTTATAATTTCATATCCTTTTTAGACTAAATATATTAATTTTGATATATTTTAATAATATAAAAATTTAAAATATTTAAAGCTCTTGAATTTTTTAATCAATTAACTTTTCCTTGTAATCGGGTAAAAATAAAATTGATTAAAGCCCTTAATAAAGCGCTAATTTCAATTTAAAACTAATTTGTACAACCGTTACATTTTCCACAAAGCTCTTTTTTTTTACTAAAATTGCTTACTAATTGCTTAATAGAAACTGGAATTAAAATGAATACGTAGTTTTATTTAATTCTAACAAAAATGTATTTAATAAATTTTACATAATTTCTTCTAGAATTAATATGCATGGAGCATTTTAGAGATGTTTAAATAGAAAAAAAAAATTTTTTTATACATTTAGATGTCCGAGTACCATTTATTTTATGCAATGCTTATTTTAATAATATATTGTTTACATATTAATTTATATTTTCCAAATCAAAATGTTAAAAACTAAATTTAATATTTTAGTCTTTTCCTTCTTAGTTATAAGAGGTCATTATCTCAATTTTAATTTATTTGCTGAATTAAATATTTAAGAAAAATCTCAAATTAATTCACGAATAATACAATAATTGATTGGAAAAAATGAAACTATATACTATGGCAGAAAATTTCATAATAAAATTCGACATTGACGTTTATTAAAGTAATGAAATTTAATAGTATAGTATAATAGTATAGCATTTAATAGGATAGTTTAATAGTATTAGTATATATTTAATAGTATCTTTATTCAAATTAACAATTTTAAATTACTAATACCATTTTTAGATTTATTCTTATTGTCACTTCGTTTTCGATTCAAAGAAAATAATTTTTTTTATAAAGCCAATAATATAATTTATGTATCTTTCCCATACATTCCGCAATCTTAATCTAAATTAAAAATTATTTTCTAATTTCATCACAAAGAATTTCCATTATATTTTAAATTAAAAAAGATTCCTACAGATGGCAGCACAAGCATCTCGTTATGCAAAGTCAAGAAATCAAATAAGATGCTGCTTTCATGGCACCATCTAGTGCTCGAAACTAGCATTTCTTATTCGCTGCTTCGCGCATTTTAAATTATTTTATTTTACATTTAAAAAAAAGTTATTTGATCCAAGCATAAAATTTAATACTATTTTCTAGTTACTAAATATAAATTATTCAAGCCTTAATAATGAATATAAATTCTTCAATTATTATCATTTTCTTTTTGTCATTTTAACACATTGGAATGGAAATAACCGTTGTTGAACAAATGTCAAAATCTTACAAATTATGAAATTATATTTTTACATAAATACCAATAATGTTCTTTAAATTATTCCATAATTATACTAAAACGATTATTATAAGAGTACAATATCATTCACTATTAGGGACATAAAGTGTACATCGGTGATCATCAATGCACATCATTTAATTAATAATCCTCCCCCCAACGTTCTATAGGTGAAAAAAAAAGAGTGCGCGCATGCGCATCATATATCATGCATAGTTAGTTGCATCTTGTTATTGTGATTCCGTTGACGCTGTCACTTACAAATAAATTATTAACAGAGAAAATGAGCTCCTGCCTACTTCAAAGCGGCACATTTTAATCCTATTTTCAGAATAATTCTACTTGTTCAATCATTCGATTTACAAGGCTTGTGTATAGAATTAATTCAAATAAAAATAAAATATTTTAAATTTCAGAACACTCTTATTGGAATTTTATTCGTATTTTCTTATACGGGTCAACAGGTTTGATCCAACCTAATTTAGTAGCTATTTCTCTAACAGCCCATTCATCAAACTTACCACTTTTGCATTAAAATATTAAATTGTATTTTCTTAAAATTTTTTGTAGAGATTTCTTAAACCATTTTGTGTAATATTACTTTGAATGTAAATTTTCAGCTAAACCTGAAAAAAATTATTATACATGGTGATTATGGCTAAATTATAAACAATAGTGAAAAAAATTAGATGTTTTTGTATTTCCATATTTCATAATTTCTATCAGCTAAAATCTTCTCATATAGAGAATGATTTATTTACAAGCATCGTGGACAAAGCACGTCTGCTCACAGCGTGGCACAAAAGCAGAAGGTAAAAAGAGGGGGAAATCATTTATCCCTGGTCTTATATACCACGAGATTTTGATAAGAATTTATCTACAAGGTAACTACCAGGCAAGAGAATCAAAGAGATTTGCTTATATGAGCAGTTTCTTGTCCCTTCACTTGGAGAAAGGGGATTGCTGACGAGGTTTCAGTTAAAATAATTAAGTAGACAAAGTTTAATGGGATCAGGAAATAAGAGAATATACTTCCCCGAAGTTTGTTTAACCTAGTATTTCCTACAAGGTTTAATCTTATGTTATAGCTAGCAACAAACCTGCGATTAAGTTTCAATTTTGATTATTATTTATTCTAAGCCTTAAAGAGACTTGAAATTAGCAAAATTATTTTTAAAAGGAAAATAAAAATTATTGTATTTCAACTAAAATCAAGCCAACTGAAAAAAAAATATTACTACTTTCAGCAATTCTTTGATAGATACAGTTACTAGTGCAACAATTAAAACGAAGTATGAAAACTCTACTTCGAAATTTTTCATTAGTGGCGTAATGAAGGGTGTCCATGGAAAGAGTTTAAGGCAAATTCTTACAGCATTTGAGAGATTTTTTAAAAACAAAATACATCGAGAAATTAAAGAAAGGGTGTCTTTACTCGGTAGAATATTTCACTAGAGCTTGTTTATTTTGTAACAACGAAAAGCGTCCTTAATCAATCAATCACAACTCTATTTTTGTGCGACAGAAAAGTAAGAGCGAAAACAAGTGTTGCATTTCTAGATAATTGCACTGTTTGTTCAAAAGTTATCGTCTCCTAATTTTACTTATGAAGTTTTAAGAATAAATTAACTGTATTAATATTAGAAAAGATAACAGATAACAAATATTAAATAAAATATTTCAATTCGATTTTTCAACAAAAACATTGAGAAATTTAATCCTATAAACTTCAAATTTTATTGACAAAAAGTTTCTCTCATCAAAATACAATGGATAAAAGGCGATATTTAAGTTTTTCAGGGATTTTAAAAAGAAGTAGCTTATGAATAGAGTCTGGTGACTCAAAAATTACAAATTTAACTGTCCTATCTTCTTTGATTTTTAATAGAAGATAGAATTCATATCGATTTATTTACTATCTTCATCAGTAATTCAATGTTTGCATCTATTTACCTATTATTACCTTAAAATTATATTTACAAAAATTCTTATCATGATTTAACAATTTTGATGCCGGTTTTCTGGCACAGAGGTAGCACGTCTTCCTCGTGTTCTGGGAGCACCCGGGTTCGCGTTCCGGTTTAGGCATAGTTGTTCTTCTGTATGCTATTTGTGAGGTGTGTGACTTTGCCCCCCCCCTGTAAAAAGGGGCTGTGCAAGCAAATATGGTGAGTGTACAGCTAAGTCGTACTCTTGGTCCTAGTCGGGTTAAGTCTGCTGTTGTATCATTGGGGGGCTTATCCATAGGCAAGTGCCATAAGTAACAACAACAACACAATGTTCATTATTCTACTACGATAGAAAAGGTTTATCTATTCTTATCTTATTGGATTCTTATCTATCTTATCGGATTAGGAGGTAATTTCGTTTTAAACCAACATAAAGTGCACCAATGCTGAGAAGAACCAACTATTCGACGGAAGATTTTTAAATTGGCAATAGCTTTAAAATTGTATTAGGATCGAGATTTGGAATTATAATCACAAAAAATGCAGGGAAAAAGGACTCAAAAACTCATAAAAACCTGATAACATTTGTTTGTATATGCTCTTCGAAATTAAAAGCTCCACCCTTCAGAACGCTTGTTTGTAACAGGGTTGGTTAAACTTAAGAATCCCACCTCCAGCTAAAATATGATTGTGCCTTTGTGAAACATACTACATGGTCGCAGTTTGCATTTATTTGACCCGAAATAATGAACGGAGACGAAAAACTTTTTTTATGTTCCGATCACAATTTTTCCATTATTTAATTAAACAGACGAAATATTTCATTTTACTAAACAAGCAAGCATTACTAAACAAACAATTAGAAGTATTTAACAACAAATATTTTTCCAATCTTATTTATTTTTCTAACAATACATATAAAGTTCAAACTAAATTTTTTTTCCAACTACAAAAAAAAAAATCATAAAAAAGCAATAAAAAATTTTCAATAAATATTGTATAATATTTATTGAAGAAAAATTTTTGGGTTATATTTTATTTATAATGTATAATACGAATATTCTTTCCATGGGAAAAATATTCAGAATTTCATTATAATCTCAATAAATTAACAACAATATTTATTAACAACAATATCTTATCGTATATCTCAAGTTTCAAAATACCAATATCACAATTCTTATTAACAACAATATCTTCAAACATAAAATGAAATTATTAATTAAATTTATTAGTTTACAAAGTTAAATTTACTAGTTATTTTTGGATTTTTCTTTAAATTCTTCTGCTATTTTTCTCTTTTTTAAATTTGCTAAATATTGTTTTTGAGTTATTTTTTATTCTTTTTAGAATATTTTTTAAAATTTTTTAAATATGCCTTTTAAGTTTTCTTTTTTCATTCTTTTTTTTTTACTCTTTTTAAAAATTTAATTCTTTTAAAAAGATTTAATTTAATTATTTTCTTATTTCATCAATAATTTACAAACAATGCTTGAAAACGATTTGTTTCTCGATTGAACGAACTTGAAACATAATTTTAAAATTCAGACAACTCAAAAAAAATTTATTGTGATCCTTTGAATTGTATTTAAAAAAAATAATAAAAAATTTTTTAACTGACTTTAAAAAAAAAAGAAAGAAAATTATTATATGTTTAGTTGCATTTTTAAAAATAATTAGAAAAAAAAATCTAAAACATAAGATAGCGAACTGTGAAAATGAAAGCAAACAATCATGAGAGCAAATTTACTCTACATCATTAAGAAAGAATTGACTCAACGGCAAACCTGCATTGCATAAATCCAAACCATATCTGAAAAATAAAAAAAATGATTGTTTTGCTTTTTGATTTGCCACTTAGTGAAACACAATGAGCAAATTTTGAAGCTTTAAGGGCAAATTACCTTTCAATCCCAACCAAGTGTATCTCCTGCATCTTGATTCCTTTTCTGCATTCGTTCTTCATTTTTATTGGGTTTTTTTTAGTAATTATTATTTTTATTGCTCAATGAACTCGCTGTGCAGAATTAAACACCACGGCATTTAAAGAATACAAGATTTGTTTTTTCAAATAATATCAAAAGAGAATCGAATTACATGGGATAGACAACTAATGTTTAAATACCCAGTTAATCTATTTATAATTGCGCGTTGTTTTTTGAGGTACAGTAATTTCACTTTCTGATCTCACATGTTAATTGTACAGAAAGTAAAATCCTTCTTCCTTTGTTTCAACGATTTAAAAAAACGACAAAATAAATAATTCGTTTGAATTTCATTGAATTACTCAAAAAATTACTCATTGAATTACTTACATTTCGTTTGAATGACTCAAAAAAAATTTTACTTTAAAAATTTCCAAAATTTAGAAATAATTTAAAGGCGATTAGATTTATATCATTAAAAAGATAATTTTTAAATTTTAGCTGGCCTCATAAATTAATTTTGTGTGCTGATGTTTCCGAGAATCAAAGCATGAAAAGCCAAAAACTTTTGAACATTTAATTAAAATTTTGAAACAATCTGTCCTAAATACATTTTTCCCTTACTAAATTTTATCTGAGCGAAATGTGGAGCACAATACATTTTTCCCTTACTAAATTTAATCTGAGCGAAATGTGAAGCACAATGTCAAAAGGTCAGACATTAGTCAAAGATCAGGTCCCACAGAGCGTCAATAAACACTCATATTTCTCTAGTTATTAGAAGAAACAGAAATTATAATGTTGATAAAGAGTAATACTGAGAAAATAGTGGCGCAGTTTTTATTTTCATTTTTCAAGCTAAGAAAAGGGAATTTGGATTGGAAAAAAAGAATTATCTTTATGTGCGTGTAAAAATAGAAAGTCAGAATGACTTGGGAAGAAAAGTGTCGGAACTTCAAAGGCAGACAAGTACATATGTTCTTAGCATAGAGAAAACCGTTTAATCATATCTCAGAGAAGAAAAAAAGATTCCTCAAACCTAAATTTATCATAAACTCGGTTAGTTATAAATTTTTTGACCACTTTCGTGACCTTTTTAAAGGCTTTTTTTTTCTAATAAATAAAAAGATCTGAAATATTTAATAACATTTTTTCTCTCTCATTCTTCTTTAAAGATTACAAGAATACCTCCTATGAAGAATGAAACTAAGGACAGGAGAATTAGTACTAGTAACATGAAATTTACCATTGTAAGACTCGTTCTAAGTGTCATTCAACTTTAAAAATTAATTACTTCTTGATATGTTTAACTGAATTACAAAAATTAAGACAAGCATAGAGGTTTATGCGCATTTTTCTCACCCATTTGGTTTATGTATTACATTAAAAAGCAAATAATTGCTTTTATTTTCCTGTATTCAAAGTGCGTTGTTGTTACTTATGGTGCTTGCCTATGGACAAGCCCCCTGCTGATACAGCAGCAGATTTAAGTCGAAAGGAGCGTCTCTTGTTTTTGAAGTAGAGCCAACTAGGGCCAAGATGCGACTTGGCTACACAGGCATCACATTCGCTTGCACAATCCCTCTTTGCAGGAGGGCACAGTCACACATCTCACAGAACAACCATGCCCGAACCGGGACTCGAACCCGGGATTCCCAGAATACGAGGAAGACACGCTACCTCTGTGCCAGCAAGCCAGCGTATTCAAAGTATACAATAGATATAGAGTCGTCATAAAATTTGACTTTGAAATTTCAACATATCTACGTGTTTCCTACCTCAATGAATCACACACAAAAAAGATTTTTTTTATCTCTTAATTTGTATATTTGCGTATATGTGAGTACTATAACTTAAAACGGCTTTCAGCTAAATGAATAAAATGTGAAATTACAAAATTTTTAAAATTTCTATAAAATTTTGAGAGAAATTCCTGCATAATAAGTCTATCTGTCAGTCTGTTCGAGTGACAGTGAATGCGATAATTACACAAAGGGAAGTGCAAGATGCCTACAATTTGGTGCAAAGGTTTAGCGTCTAATATATAAAATTTTCAATCAAATCTGTCAGTGGATTGACTACCAGTCGGTCTGTATTTTCTCAAGCGTGTGATGCTATAACTCTAAAAAAACAAATAATTTAAATATATGAAATTTGCCATGGTATTCTGTGATTATAACTATTTAGCGTCGAATTTTGATTTCAAACGAAAAAATATGTTTAAACTAAATATTCGATTTTTGGATGTTTTTGTATTAATCGCCAAAAACATCGCTGAAGATCGCACGTTGGATTCCGAAAACATACTTAATTACGGGAAAAATGTATATTTTCATAGTAACGTCATGTTAAGCCAAAGATATATATTTTCGTAATTACTTCAAGTTAATCCAAAGATCTACATTTTCGTAAAGAACCATATTTTTGTAAAGATCTATATTTTCGTAAAGAACTATATTTTCGTAATAACGTCCCGTTAAACCAAAGATCTATATTTTCGTAAAGAACTATATTTTAGAAATAACGTCACGTTAAGCCAGAGATCTGTATTTTCGTAATATCTTCAAGTTAAGCCAAAGATCTACATTTTCGTAAAGATCTGTATAATACAAATATCTATATTTTAGTAACTTCAGTGCCATGCATTTACTGCGTTACTCCAGTTCTACAATTTTATGTACGAGATAAGATATTTATTAGAGAATGTGTTAAAAAAGTTTTGATGAGACCACTTTCATTGTTTAAATATATCAATGAAATTGTTGTTTAATTTCTTTCTTCATTTTAGGAAAATTTTAAAGATTCGTTTTGTGCCCAATTAGTAAACAAAACTTTCTGTTGTCGTAATTAAATTTAAACCTATTTGTCTTTCGTTAGATTCTTCTCTCATTCGTTTTTAATGACTTATAAAATTCCGATAAAAATATATTACTTCTTTCCAAAATTTAATAGCAGAATGTTCGTTCCCACTTTTGTGTTATAACCCTTAATATTTTTCACACATTTTAATATCCAAGCATAGCAATGCAAAGTTTTTAATTTAATAACTATGAAATAATTCTTTAATGTCCTCAAGATTTTAAATCATCCTTTTCATCGAGTAAGGTCATGAGGGGTAAGAGGGGGACTTAGAGCGAAAAAGAAAAAAAAAATATGCCATGGATTTCCAATGTGGTTCACAAACTTAAAAAAATATATTTACAGTCTGAATTTTTATCAATTACGTTGTTTTTAATATGATAATGTTTTTAAGGTAGTAAATCATTTGTAAATTGATTGATAAAAAATCATTATAACTTTAACTTAAATATGAAATCATCTATCGTAAAATTTCATTTTCATTTTTTCAAGCTTGCAAACAAAGTTTTGGAGCCCAACCGATCTCGAGATGAAGTAGCAGCTATGATGCCATAGTTTTTCGCCAACCTTTTAAAAACGCATCTGCTCTCAAAGAAGTATACGTAATAAAAATGTAATGCTGGTAAAAGCAGGTAAACATATTTTTAGGAGACATAAAATCTCCTTACCAACAAAAATCATGTTCTCACATGATTAAAAAAATTGTTTTTTTAAGCTGTGGCAATAAAATTTGTGATATTTCAGAATGTAACTATCCTTTTGGTGTGCGTAGCTAACTATCCTTTTGGTCTCTTTCGGAAAGTTATTATTCGATTAAACTCTGGCATGCGTTAATATTCAAAAATCGAATGTGTATTATAGGCGTCTTTTTCTCAAACGATTGAAATAAAATTTGACTCAAAACTGAGCTTGTAATCCCAAAAGTACATACAAAATTTGATATATATATTTAAATAATAGAATTTCCTAATTATCAAGTTTACATCTTTCCAAAAGTGCAGACCGACAGACAGTTAATCCATAATTGAATTTGTCTCAAAATTTGCCGTCTACACTACTGATGTTAAATCTGTGCAGCGAATTTTAACTATTTTGCCATCAATTTCATAATTATATTGCTAATTTATATTCGAACAAATGAACGAACAAAATTCCTCTGAACAAACTTCGCTCAAAAGTTGATAGAAATGTGCAAATTTGGTGTAACAACCTTCTATTTTAAAGAGTTTGTATGTTATTTTTGTTGAAGACAGGCAGGTATTTTCTAAAAATGTGTTTTTCGAACTCAGGGAAGCCCAAATCGTATAGATTCTTAAGAATCTCGGGACTGAGGGGTTTTTTTTAAAAAAAATCATTATACGTTCTTGATATGAATTTTTCTCAAAATTTGTCACATGTCTAACCTACTGATTTTTAATCTGTGTAAACAATTTTATTTATTCAACACTCTTTGTTTTGTAATTATCATGTTAATTTTTATTCGAATAACCAGACAGACGGATTTTCTCTGACAGATTTTATTCAAAATTGACAGAAATTTTCAAATTTGATTTTAAGCTTTTAAACTAATTTTCATCCATCTATGTCAAACCGTTATTGAGTTATCTTTGACACAGACAGGCAGACGAACATTTTCCAAAAATGTGTTTTTTGAACTCAGGAAGATCTAAAACACCGATATTCAAAAAAATCTAATATTTTTTGACGATTACTATAGTTTCTCTATTCTACTTATTCGGGAAAGTAAAAATTCCAGAGACGGGTCCGAACACGTTTACCAGTGGAAACGCCAAATATACCAGCTGAAAAAAAATTCAAGTAAATAAATATAAAAATAAACTTCAAAAATCAGAGAACTATAATAGAAACAGAATGAGAAAATGGATTTAAAAAAATAAAAACATCTTTCTTTGTCTCGGATATCATTTCAAGTTGAACAGTTTCTTAGTCCCAAAAGCGGATTAAAAGGCTCCCTAATACTTAATGCTAATTTTTATGCAAAATGAAAATAACACTTTCCTTGTTCTTATCAAGCATTTCCATTTTAAATACTGCGCAACGCAATTTTTAAGAACCCTGAGACAATCGTCATCACTTTTCTAAAAAACAATGAGAATGAGAAGGCAGGGTCTGTCTGATTGCGCGTAAAAAGCCAGTCATTGCGCTGTTCTCTCCGAATTAGCATATTAGTCCATCGCACCTGTCACTCTCGTTTCGAATGTTTTATCACCAGTTCCGTTTAGCTGATACCAGAGTCGAAAGTCGCTTTTTTGCGATAATTTTCTATAACAATAAACATTAGGTGATTCAACGGACGTTTGAACTGATCGATTATAACCTTGGATGGGAAAAGGTAATTTGAGGGTAAAAGTAAGCATAAAAATATAGGGGTATTATTTTTTTAATTATCACAATTCTTTTAACCTTCATTAATTGAGCACTTTTTTTGCATTCAATTCAAGGTTTGGTTGCAAAATAAACTACAAACAAGTAATTAAAAAAAACAATGTTTTAAAATCAATTCCTACTTTGGATATTAGAAATAATTTTACAAAGTTTAATGGGATCAGAAAATAAGAGAATATACTTCCCCGAAGTTTGTTTAACCTAGAGGTTCCTACAAGGTTTAATCTTATGTTATAGCTGACAACAAACCTGCAGTTAGGTTTCTATTTTGATTATTATAATTTAATTAATATAAAATCAATGAATTAATATTCGAGAAAACTGTATTAATATCAAATGTCATCACTACAAGTTTTAAAAAATTTTCACTTGAACTTGATTAGGTGCATAGAAAGTATTTTATTAACGATCGAAAATTTTAACAAGATATAATTTTTCAATTCCTACTATTAGCTTACACTCACTCTCCCTAT
>JAOUZG010040215.1:402260-426309 GCA_026289955.1 Argiope argentata
AAAAAAAAAAAAAAAAAAAAAAAAAAAAAAAAAAAAAAAAAACTCCCTATATATATATATATATATATATAGGGAGAATGTAAGTTAATAGTGTGAATTAAAAAAGAGAAAACGCTTTTTTAAATAATTAAGACAACTTAACTAATGTTATTAATAATTAAAGAATTTTATTTTAATTTCTGCCTTCAGCTGATATTTGTTGCTTGCTATCTGAATTAAACCATTTTTGTGCTAGCTAATTTGTGTGTGTGTGTAATGTCATCAAAAAATAGTCAGATTACCCGTATTAAACACACATATATGTAGCTTAATTTAAAAGGTATAAATATCTTCTAAATATCGTCCGTATATAAACGGTTAAACTTAGACTAAAGAAAGAACATTTTCTCACATGGAAATGTTCAAGAACACATGATAGATACTTATTTTATCCTTTGAAATGAAAATACATGTGGTTTTTATTCGAAGGTCTAAATTTTTGTCTTTGCGTTCCTCCTTTCACATAATAATTTATTTGAGAACCATATTTTGTAATATTTTTTGTGTTCGAAATATGAAAATAGAATCATCTTAAATATCGGTTTCAAGATTTTGATGGATTTTCAGGCTTTATATAGCCTTGAAACCGATGCAGCTGATTTGGAAAGTGTCTCCATTGCACTATTTAAACAATGAAAATATACTGGGAACCCATTCCCCTATAAGGAACACAGTCTTTTAAAGTTCTTTAAAATTGCGCTCTCATTACATTGTTTCAGTACACCGTTAAAGGCTGATTGTCCATTGCGTTATTTAAACACCGAAATGGTCAGTGTGTTATGGTCAACATAAATAATCGTTTGTTATTAATACTAACCGATCATTATTAATAATAATCAAATAAGCCAGCTAATAATATGTGAGCATTTATCACATTAACTGGTTATTATTAATTATAACCAATGCAGTTCGGTCAATGCCAGTTTCTCGAACTTTTTTATGCTGACAGCATAAGTTAATTGCTTATTTTATATACAGTAGCTCAAACAGTAGTTACACCCATCCCCACAGTACCCCGACATTAATGGCGTTTAATATCTATGGGCCATACTCAAAATAGTGGTTCAGAAACACAAAATTAGAAACAAAACCCATTTAAAAGAACTGTTGCAAGAACAATGGGGTAAAATATCTTCAGATACCACCAAAAATGGATCGAATCTGTGCCTCGACGTTTAAAGACCATTATAAAAGTCAAAAGACATGCAATTAAATATTGACACTTTCTTTCTTTGCGAGATATTACAAATTTTTGAGACAAAAATTTACGTATGTTTATTTAAAATGCTTCTGAAATTTTTAATTTTAGAGGGTTTTTTTCGATTCCCTTTATTTTTACTTTAAATAAACCACTTGTAATGTATAAAACAAAAAAACATAAGTGCACTTTCCCGTAATGTATTGTTTATATCGAAAATCGGATTTATCAAGTAAAAGTAAGATGTACTCTCAATTGTTTGAGTGACTGTATATCAAATATATTTTTTCCTTCAACAGATAGATGCTAAGATTGTCCAATGATTTATACCCCCACCCCTATAGAAACGAGACTAATTAATTACGAATTGTGGAAAAGAAGTTAGAAAAAAATATCATAGAAAAATTTATAGCAAGTTTTAAAAACATACACAAACACAAATATCCCTAACTTACGAAATATCTCATTTTGATCTAAAGAAGTGATTATTAGCCACTTACACGCATACAATGACGTGTCTGACACGCGCATTGAATTACTGAATTTTTAGTTTCAAGTCTGCAATTAAGCCACAGAATTAAGTATTTAAATACGAAAAAATCAATATGAAACGATTTGGTATCCCAAATGCCCATATATTATTTAAAAAAAAATCAAATTAACAATAAATTACCAAAATAGGATGAGTTATCTAATTAAAAAGTTAAATAAATTCGTATGTCAAGCGGTTAATAATGGCCGGTTGGTATTAATTATAACCAATTATTCACATTGACAGTACTGTAGAAGTTGAAATGCAAGGACATGAAGAGATTATACGTCTGAGAACACAATTCCTCAATTCGTTTTTACACCAAAATAATATTAAAAACATAAGGTAATATTTGATACCAGACTTTTATCTTTATATGTGTTGAGTGGTGATGGATTTAGGATAATATCCGTCAACATGTTTATTGCAAAATTGGCTATCTGTCCAGGTTCGAATGAAAAAAAATAGTTAAAAAATAATTGAGCTATCTAATCGAAATATGTTTTATAATAAAATTTGTAGATAGTGGGTCAAAAAGAATTCATTCTCGATTATCTTCTTTAAAGTTTAGAAGTTAAACCGAATTAAAAAAGTGAGGTTCAAAATTAGAGGATCTTATTTTCAATCTAAAATGATTGTATCGTTTTCTGGTCTTTACTAGACATCCATAGTATATTAGTAAATAATGCAACTGTTTTGAAAAAGTTTGCTTTTATATCTGGACTTTAACACTAACCGACAAGTAATTTTAGCAGCGTTGTAGTTCATATACTTTTCGTTGTCATCTGAATAGTAAAGCTTTATAACTGTTTCATTCTCACTGTATAAAAATTATAATTATAAAAAATATAAATTATAATTATAAAAAATAATAATCATAAAAACTAACGATATTTAGTTTTTTTTTATTTAAATGTGATAACTGCTTTATGAGATAAGCAGTTTAATTAAAAAAATATCGGCATAAATATTTATATTTTAAATTACTTATCTATTAATAAATAATCAAATATTAATACAATTTTACAATAAACTAGCAAGTAATATCGTTTTCTTTGTTGAATTAATAAAGTAAAATTTATAGTTAACAAACTTATTATTACCTTTCTCATATAATATCTTTTATTTGTACCCTCAGTACTTTTTAAATGACATTTTTCTTTTTCACCTTAAAAAAAATTAAATCCCCCCAAAATTACTTTTATTTAATATCTTATTTTTTATAATTAAAAAATAAAATTGTTTGATGTTTTCAGAGTCATCTGCTCTTTCTGTCTTTTTTCCTTTATTTTTATTTTTATTTATTTCTCGTCTATAGATTTAAATCGTTTGGCATTTGGAAAGAAAAGCAGAACTTTAAAAAACCGGCAAACTTATAAATATAGAATATTCATTTATTCTTTCTTCTTTTTTTTCTTCTTTCTGGTCGTGTTCTACTTCACAGGATAGGACTTTTATTTAACTATACGATTAAAGAATATATATAGGACAGGAACTATAGGATTCAGAATACTGTCACAAATATTTCTAATTTAAAATTATTTATCTATTAATAAATAATCAAATATTAATACAATTTTGCAATAAAATAACAATTGATATCGTTTTACTTTATTGAATTAATAAAGTAAAATATTTAGTTAACAATTTTATTATTACATTTATCATATATTGGCTTAAAATGACATTGCCAGTAAAATGGCATTTTTCTCTTTCACCTTAAAAAATAAAATATAAAAAAAAATAAATTAGTTTTTATTTAAAATCGTATTTTCTATAAAAATCGTTTGGTGTTTTCAGAGTTATCCATTCTTTCTGTCTTTCTTCCTTTATTTTTATTTATTTTTCGTCTGTAAATTTTAATCGTTTGGCATTTGAAAAGAGAAGCTGAAGTTTAAAAACCAGCAATCTTACAATTATAGAATATTCATTTTTTCTTTCTTTTTTTCTTTTTTTTTCTGATCGAGGTCAGCTTCACAGGATGAGACTTTTATTTAACTACAGGATTAAAGAACGGTGAAATCGCATAGGCCGATAAATTTTTGTTAGTGCTACTCTCAAACACAATACGCGAAGTCAGCATTACAGGAAAGAACGAAGGTGAATGACCGTTTGTTATGTAGCAGATATCACCATGGGCAACAAGTTTTTTTCTGGCCTGTCTCACTCCCGAATGTTTTGTAAGGGCCAGTCAATCCGTCCGTCTGTCTGAAAAAGTTGTCGGAGGGGCGGATAATCTTAGATTTCGTCTGCCAAGAAAACTTGCTAATCGGTCAGTCGGATCTCGGTTCGATCAGATTTCGTGAAAATTAGACAAAATACTGGATTCAGCAGAAACATAATGGAATTCTGTTTTGGAAACGTCTGAGAACGGGGATGTATTGGAGATGTTCCATTATTAATGGTGTCTGTCTCTAAAATAAATTTTGTCTGGTTTTTATTCATGATTCTTTTTTTCTTGGGCGTGCTCACAATACATCTCAAAATTGTCCAGACTAAAAGCGCTAAAAAAAAAACTCCTATTGATTTGGCGGGTTTCGGGTTCAGTTTAAGATATTAAATGCTTCTCACGAAAAATAAGGAGATATGAATAAACGTTTCTAATGTAATATTTACGATTTTCTAAATTTCAGTATTTTTTATTCTATATTTGATAATTATTATCATGTCGGAACATGATATTGTTGTAGGAATGAGGTTTTGTTTCGTCAACAAAAACCTGTAGGTGAAAAATAAATCAACTTTTAATAACGTGCTGCCATCCCATTTACAAAAGCTCTGATTTTAAAAATAAATAAGTTAATGACTACAGCCAGTAAAATCTAGAAAAAATGTCATTCTGAGCACGCGATTATATGAAATGAAATAAATAGGAAATGTGATATTTTTTAAAATAATCAATGCGAGACAAAGTGTTTTGGATCGTTTGCAATACTAAAGTGACTCATTCGATGAAACAATTAAAATGAATAAAACTATAATTTAACTCGCACGAGCAGGTGGTGCTTGGCCGTTGAAGAAATGGTGTTCTGATATGATACATTGAAATATCATAGCAGATTTCATTTTAATATTTTTATTTATTTCTATATTTAATAATAAAAAAATCGAATTATTTTCTTTTCCCCATTAAATTTAAATATTGTTCCAAAGTATGCATCTATAAAAAAATCATTTATATTATCAAGTGAAAACATGATGTTTTAGTTAGAAGGTTTTGATGTCTCCGAAATTTACAGGCAAGAAATATTTTTACCTGCTTGTACCAATATTGCATTATTATTATTATTATGTGTGAAAGCGGATGCGTTTTAAAAAGATTGATCTGCTTTTACCAGTATTGCTTTATTATTACATATACTTCTTCGACAACAGATGAGTTTTTAAAAGTCTGAAGAAGAACAATGACATCAAAGATGTTGTTTCATCTCAAAATCGGTCGTGATCCAAAACTTTGTTTGCCAACTAGACAAATTGAAAATGAAAACTTTAAAAAATTATATAAATATATAGAGAGAGAAGGAGGGAGGATAGACATCGTTATAGAAATCTCAAGATTGTTTCAAACCGGTTTAAATTGATCAATGGCATAAATTAATTAAGATAAATAATAACTTAAAAATAATTATGTTCTCACTTTTTATTTAATTGATCACTTGAAATTTACGATCGAAGATTTCATTTTTTCCCCTTTTTTTATTTTAATTTCATTAAATCTTGAATAAAAATTTACTCGCATTCAGCGTTGTTTATTCGACATAAGACGTTAGCTACAGTGCTTCTATTTTGTTAAAAGATTTCATTTCAATTTTTGTTTTGTCTGACTTGGCTTGTTCCTCAACTGTAGAGATGAAATTTTTTTAATTTTTCTTTTTTCATTCACCTGTGGTTGTTTAGAAATTGTGTTTACTTATGAATACTAGAAGATATCGCACTATTTTAATATTCTTACACTTCATTAAGTAATAATCAGAATTAAATGAAAAACCAAATTAGTATTATGGACCTATAGCGTAATCTTATAAAGGATTTGAGAAACAATTGACCTCAGGACTAAAAAGTAGAAAATTTGGGAAACAATTGATCACAGGACTAAAAAGTAGAAAATTTGGGAAACAATTGATCTCAGGACTAAAAAGTAGTAAATTTGGGAAACAATTGATCTCAGAACTAAAAAGTAGAAAAATTGAGAAACAATTGATCTCAGGACTAAAAAGTAGAAAATTTGGGAAACAATTGATCTCAGGACTAAAAATTAGAAAATATTTAAGATAAGAAAAAACGGCTATTATCTAGTACATTAATAAAACTGTGCTTATAAGAACTAAATTGCTTTTAATAAAAAATTTAAAGATTTATTTGAACTTCAATAAATTTAAAGAATATATTTTTTGAATTAACTATTAAAATATTATATATTTATTAATAAACGCAAAAATAATTAACTAATTAATGTTTTCGAGAAGGGAGATGGGGTTGTTTGCAATAATTGTAATTAGTTTTCTCTATTATTATTTTGTCCTTTTCAGCCCCAACTGCCAAAGAAACTGAATATAAACAGTATACTAGAGATATTTTTTATGAATAAAAATATTCGATTGGTTTGTTATTTATATAAGTTTTACAAAAATTGCCTAGAAACGAAATTTCTCATTTTGAACTTGAAATGCAAAAGGATAGTGTACATGGTTTCAAAAAATATATTTTTAGAAAATGCCGGTCTGTCTGCGCCGAAAATAACTTAAAAACTCATTGAAATAGAATATTGAAGTTTGGTATAGGGTACTTACAACAAATTTGAATATTCCTAACAATTTTTGAGCAAAGTTTGTTCAGAAAAATTTCGTCTGTACAGCTGTTCGAATATAAGTTAGCACGACCATTACGAAATCAAGAGAGAAAAATAGTTCTAAATTCTATGCAAAACTTCAACATCTGTAGTCTAGGCGCCAAACTTCGAGCCAAATTTAAATACGTATTAACTGTCTGCGCTTTCAAAAACAGATAAACGCAATAATTCAAAAAATACCTTTAATTTTTGGATGCAATTACATTAAAAATGTTGCAGGTTGTTCAAAAGAAAAATTGCAAAATTCATATTTGTTTCTCTTTTACAAAATATATATTAGGTATTTTTGGAAAATGAAAAAATACGAAAAATATTTAAACTTCTTTTTTTCATAGGGTTAAAAAATTAAATGGGCCTAGCTTCGAAAATTAAGCGCCCATTTAGTAGACTTGCTCAAGTGAATATTTAGCAGTCGGCATATTTTTAGAAAAAGTAACTCGAAACACTATACATTTTTTTTCCTTTTTTTTATAACCCAAGGCTTTCACTTGAAATCTGATCATTGAAGTTATATTACTCATGCGATAAAATATTGCTCGCTATATAAAAATAATAAAATGCCATTTGATGTCTTTTAAAGTAAATTTCGGAAAACTTATCTAAACATTCCAGGTGCGTAAAATTCTTTATATGGTTTAAACTGGTTTTTAGACCCCATTTTTATGGAACATCAACACGTGCTTAGAAAATATTAGTAGCATCAATGGTTATGGGTGGGAGGTGAAAATTAGAGAATATATATTGGAAAAGACATAATTTCTTCTAAAACAGAAATTATATATAAATCCTTTTCTCATTTCGATATTTGACTCATTTCTCTGTCATGAATCATTGATAGATTTAATGTTATGAATCATAGATAGCGGGATGATGACGAAAAGGTAATATTTGTCGTACGATTTGATGATAGCCAATTTATCTATTGATGTAAAAGACCTTCTATTCTAGTATTATTGATATACGGTTATTGCTTTAGGAATACACCAGGGTTTGGGGGGGGCTATTTTTACTTGAGAGACTATTGCAACTTATAATCTGGCAGGGAATTTGTATGATTTCTAGGAAATTCGATAGTTTTGAAGAATTGCTAATAATAATTTGTATCGAAGAAAAGATTATTTTTATACACCTTTAAAAAACGGGACTCTTTATTTAAAAACTAACTTTTATTAACTTTCGAGGACAAGCTGTTCCATACCATTTAAAAGTATTAATCAACAGGTGTATTAATTAATATTATTAATTAATCTTGGCTTTATACCTGTTACATGTCATATTGCCGGCGTCCTGGTATAACGGTAGCACATCTTTCCCGTGTTCTGGGCGTCCCGGATTCGAGTCCTGGTTCGGGCATGGGTGTTCTTATGTGTTCTATCTGTAAGGTGAGTGAATGTGCCCATCTGTAAAGAGGGGCTGTGCTAGCGAATGTGACGAGTGAGTAGCCAAAGTCGTACTTTTGGAACAAGTTGGCGCAACCAAAAACAAGAGACGCTGATTCGGCTTAAATCGCTGACTACCTCAGTGAGCCTGTCTGTGGCAAGTGCCATAAGAAACTACAACATCTAATATTAATCAGCCATATTAAAGTATTAACTAACATTCATTAACTATATGTATTATCACAACGAAATAACGTAATCTTCGAAATAACTCTTGCACAATAAAAATGGAATAGTCTAAATATTTAATTATATCAGCAAAATGACGAAATTATTAAAATAAATTTGTCAAAATCACTTTAATGGTTAGACCGAGGAATCTGACAAATAATCTATTTTCCGATACTTCTTGAAACGGCCTGAGAGTCCTGAGTTTTCATATGAAATATGAATTGAAATCATCAAATGGTTGCAATTGAGGAATTCTATAAATATTTCCCCATTCCCCACAGAATGTAAAATGACGACAATTTTTTAAAAATCTTTCTTAAAATTGTAGGATAGTGAAGGTAAATAACTAGATTTTGTGGCTATAGATTTGCTTATAAATTAAAAATTGCCAAAATCCATGTAATATTTAGACTTGTACAAGCTATCAGGATTTTCTCTCATAGATATTGTTCCGAGAAATAGGGTTTTGAGTTATTCGAAAGTAGACGATAGGGGCGGGGGGGGGGATCAAGCGATGACCCTTAACTACTTATCTGTCATGATCTTTTCTTGGGTAATTCCCCAATAAAATTAATTAATTTGATAATACAACTAACTTTGATTAACTAAATCTCATCACACCACATGAAAGTTTTTGTTAATTTATGCAAAGTAAATACACAGAATTTTATATGGTTATCTGAGCACGAAAGATCAGAATTAAAATTGCCATATTTTTCAATGTCTCACTAATGGGAATTAAGGCAGTACAATACATTTTTTCCCTCCATAAAGATCTCCCTGGATGAAATCCCTATCGAAATGAGGATAAGATGGTTCCGTCATGGTGGATGGATCTCGCCACCATGCAGAGAAATCTAATAAGTGGGGGATAGATTCCTCCCATCGATAACGGGATGTTCTTCTTACGGGGACGGGCTGTACCGTGGCCGGTGATGGCCTTTCGGACTCAACCACATTTCCCGTCAGTGTTGCTGTTGCGACGGTTTAAATCTGTGTACCTTCGTGGTAGGGCGGAAAGACTGGTATGACTTCCCTCTATAAAGAATGTTATGTTTTTTCATTTTATTTATTTCTATTGAAAGTAAAGGTAATAGTATGTAAGTTAACCATTGATGACATATGTAGAAGTCATAAGGATTCATATAAAATAAAAATGAATGACTAGACATAGTGATTTCAGCTACGAAACTTATTGCTTGTTTTTGTTTTTTTTTCTGATAATTTTAATATAAACAATAAAATATATAATTATTTATTTAATTATTTTTAATTATAAAAAATTGCATTTTATTAGTTATTATTTAATTAAAGTCTGTTTTATTAATATTATTAAATTATTAAATTATTTTAATTATTTAATTATTATGAAATTATTAGAATATTCTTATTAATATTAATATTATTTAATTATTAGATTATTCTTATTAATATTAATATTATTTAATTATTAGATTATTCTTATTAATATTATTAAATTGTTTAATTATTTTACTTATTCTTAATTTTACTATTTCTTAAATTGTTTATTTATTTTAATTATTTAATTATTTTTAAATATTTGAATAAATTTTAAAAAATTACTGAATATGTAGCAAAACATATCCAACGACATAGTTCTATAAACAGTTCTATAAACATTCATGCAAATAAAATCTTATTCTTTTTTAATAGGTGGCAACACAATGGAAAGAGAAGAATAGAAGCTGATTGAGATTAATCTATAAAAGCAGACAAAAACAAAATACGAGGAAAAATGGGCTACTTTTTTCAAAAGCGTTTGAAATGCGAAATTAATATATTTTAAATGGCACTTACGAAAACAAAACAAAGCAAGAACTGAAAGTAAACGATTTTACTGCTACCCAAATTAGATCATGCCTGGCGTTAAAAAGGTCCCGAAGGCATTCCGCTTGGTACTTCCGCTTCGGTCGAGCAACAAAAATCAATCCAACAACTCGACATTACTCGACCTTAGCCGAATTCTAAGATTAGCTAGCAAGCAGCCCTTATTTTCCAATTCACTAATCACAAAAACGTATTGAGATTAATGGCTCTTTAAAGGGGTTTTTTTAGGAATTCTGAAAGAAAGTAGGGTTAACAATGGGCCGAATTTCTGTTCCTCCGATTTCAAGCTGGTAATGCTCAATTAAAATTCGCTGATGCTGCAATGCCACGGCGAAAAATCTGATTGGAATAATAATGATAAGGTTTCTCCCTTTTTTTCGCGTGAATTGGGAATTGTAATGCTCTGGTGTTTACAACATCGTCGTTTTTTTTTTTAAAGAAAATTACGTGAAACAGCATTGCCCTATTTACCGAGTTTTGGGAATTAAGAGTTTACATTAAACTTTGAGGCATAACAAAGTCGAACAATTGTAGTTGCATCGTTATTGTATCAGATGCTAAGAACAGTGATTTTTTTTAAAGTTTTAATCTCTGGTTTGGGTTTATGTAACATTATTCGTCCTATTGAAAAAAATAGAATAAAAGCACCTTCCCAAATGATTTTTTAAGTGCTGGAATGGATATAGTTACCTCAGTACTTTCTCATATTTCAGTTATATAAAGTACTGTAAAAGTCAAAAAAATTCGAACTCAAGACTTTAACGAACTTTCTAATTTCGGACATTTCTGAGTCCAAAAAACACACTTTTCACATCTGTGAATCTATGAGAGCAAAAGCGCTTTCAGCTATACCAATGAAATTTGGCAGTTCCTAAAACCAGGGATGTGCAACCTTTTCAGGATAAGGGGGGGGGGGGCAAAATATGACAAAGGATCATGTCGAGGGCCAAAGCAGTAAGTGAATGTTAAAACATGTTATAAACGTGAAAACACTTTTTTTATGGCAATACGCATGAATTACAATTATTTCTTTAGTTATTTTACTCATGTAACATTATGCAATAAATAAATGAATAAAACACAAACATTATAGATTTGATTAAAATACTTTACCTCCAAAACAAGAAAAAAGATTCCTGCTAAAAAGATGGCAAAATTGAAATAGAATAACGGAGGAAAGTTTTTTGGTAATTATACAGAGAACACAATTTAAATTTTGTAAAAAAAAATAAAAAAAAATTATTACAAATTAATGGGACTGAATATTTGAAGTTATTGATTTTATATTGGGTTTAATACTGTTTGTGGCAATATGTAGAACAGAAGGAAGGGTCTCATCTGCTATTCTATTTCTTATTTTTGATTTGTTTGAATTCATTAGTGAGAAGGTTTGCTCACAAATGTAAGTGCTGCCAAAGAAAGTTGGACATGCTTGCTGCATGTGATTTGAAAAAAATCGGAATTCTGTTAATCAATTAAGACTACCTGCATACTCTCATCCACTAGATTTACATCAACAGAAAATGGAGGGAAAAAATTCATCAAGTTTTGTTTTGCATTTTTCAAAATCTGAAAACTGATCACCAAATGCATTATGCAAGATTTTAATTTGATCCTCGTACTTTATTTTAATTGTGTGGAAATTTTTCAGGTCCGCGAGCTTTTTCTATACGAACACTCGTACTCACAGCTATCCATGAAAGGAACAAACTGAAAAGCCGCATATTAAAAAGTCAATAAATTTGATGAACAACTGTAAGTTATTTCTTCTGATGTAGAATCGTTTTGGTATCAGATTTTCCCTCCTATTAATTTGAAAAAGTCTTATTTCGTTTTAAATTCGTCTTACTGTATTAACAACATTCGCGAGCCATAGGTTGTGCGCCCGTGCTAAAATAAATTTATAAAGTGAGCTTTGCCATCAGTTCGAGTTCAAATGAACACGATCACAACAAAATGCAAAGAACGAAATAGTATAAATTAAAATATTAAAATGTAGGACCGTATCAAATTTTGAATCAAAACTCGGAAGAGGACTAGCCATTTATTGTTTTTACATTCTCATGTATATACGCACTTTCCAAAAAAAATATGACAGCTAATAGTTTAAGGTTTGTAAGGATGTAGCATTACACGATAGAACAGCATGTTAACGTAAGATTTGAATTACATAAAATACACAATTTTTTCATCTTTGAATCATTAAATTATTATTGAATGGTAAAATACATAGAATAGAGATATGTTACACATAAGGCAAGCGGCCTCCACGGCATATAAACACACTTTTGTTGAAAATTTCCTTGCCCATTTTGCATAAATGCGTCTGAATTTCTTTGATGTCCCTTCAATAGCGTGGTAGGTTTGTTGGTATAGATCTTTGACATCAAATAACCCAATGCAAAGAAATCCAGTGGTATTAAATCAAGTGATCTAGATAGTCAATTCTCAAATTTTCGAATTGTTGTTGCTGGATTTTCATTATTTTTGAAATATTGTACAACAATGAGAACACGTTGCTTTATAGTGCAACCCTCCATTTTTACTTACTCTAATTTATCAGCTGTTAAATGGTTGTTTTATTAGGGTTGTCATCACTTTACTGCACTAAAAGTGGAAAATTCAAATCTTATATCAATTTTGGGACACCTTTTATAATCTCACATGAGAAAATATTTCAGACTTATTGCAATAATTGTTATTAAAATACACATAAGATGGATATCTTCGGTCTACACATACTGTGTTTGAGAGTTAATGTATATTTTATTACTTTAAAATTTGAGTTCTTGGAACTTTTATTTCATACTGTTTCCCAATAGCTTCCGAAATCACATTACTTTTATTTTTCTCACAACATGTTTATAAGAAAAATTGTATGCATATATTTATCCTTCATTTTTTTTATCCGTTTGGTTTTGCGCATTTCGTCATTAACATTACTTTCAGTTTTCCTTTCAGATTCGCCATATACCTCTTAGGACAAAATTATTTCAAGATATGAACTACTAGTTCTAGTTCGTGAAAAATCCTGCCTTTTATATAATTCATTTTGTAGTTTAACCATTTGTTTGGTGCAGTTCAGCCAAACATGATTCTTGAGTCAATAAACAGAATTAACTTCTAATCAATAGATAAAACTACCAATAACGAATCAAACTAGCGGAAATAGTCGTTATATCAACACATGTGTATTCTGATAATCACATGATTTCAAACTTGCTTAACCCTTTGCACTCCAATGGTGCCTCTGGCCCACCATTCATGATTGTGCATCATTTTGACGTTAAAAAATTCGATTAAAATTCGACTTAAAAAAATTATGCAAATTTATTTCTCATTGCAATTAAAAAAATCTTTGTATTAGGTGAATAATTTGGCATCTAACTATTTGTCGGAGTGCAAAGGGTAAAATTGATTCATGGCTTAAATTAATTAAACAAACAATGCATTGAAAATACTAATGTTCTCCCATGATAACATGATGTTTGAGATAGCAGATTAAAATTTATTTATTTATTTATATTTTGCGCACATATAATTAAAAAGCAATTTTTAAAATCGGAAAAAATAATAAAAGAATCAAATCTCGAAGTCCACCTTTTATATGAACTAATTAAAATTGCTTTACTTGTAAATTTATAAAATACGCAAAATGCTGAGATATTTCACTGAAAAATAATTTTTATATTTCTTTTTGTAGCTTTTAGTATAATTTAGACTTAAATTTCATTTTTATTAATTTTTTTCATTTAGGTTTCATTTCTAAGGTAAGAAAAAAACAATAATAAGTGATTCAATAGCTAAGAATTAAGAATTTTATCTTTTCAGTCCAATTAATTTTGAGTTCACTTTTCAAACCACGTTCTAACTTCGCTTATGATTGCCTGTTAGAATATTATTGCCTCTTTGAAGAATTTGTTACAAGAAAAAAAATCCAAGATTTAGAGCCCATAAAAATTAATTGCATTTTAGTAAAAAAAAATTTTTTTAATCAGATTTTTCAAACTTACAAAAAAATTTAATCCATAGAACTTATTTGCAGACAGCTGATTTATTATATATCCTTTTTTAAGCTTTCAATTTTTAACGTTTTAATTTTACTTCCTATTTTCTAGAAATGATTTTTTTCTAGCTGTTTATTATTTCCCAATTACTCGTTTTAGAATATGTGCAAACAAGGTTTTATTGATAAGTTTGGTGTCTATGATTCCAAAGGGTTTAACAATTAATTCTAAATGCAATCGTGCCATCTAAATCTGTTACGTGGTACAGTGGTTTTTATTATCTATAATAAAACATCAAAAATCAATTTAATAATTATCAATTATCAAATATATCTTTAAACATAGAGCAGTATTTATTGAACCAGACGAAATCAAAGATATTAACAGCTGCATCTTTAATTAGGCATTACAAAATCTGAATAGTTAAACCTAAAAAGAAACTGAAAATTCTAGAAAATCTGCGCATGCGCCGGTTGCTATGACAACCATAATTGGAAAGGGGAAATGATTTCTACGATGGAGAAAAATTAGAATCTTTATTTTTTAATTTATTATTATTATTCTGCTTATTTTATTATTCACGTGAAGAAAATATTTTTCAGTAAAGCATGATAAAAATGGGAATTTAGAGCTTCACCTACAAAAAATAGAATTATACTTCAAGTTTGCACGAGTTTTTGATAGCTAATAGAAGATCTTTAATAAGTTCATTGTAAAAAAGTGAGTTTTGATTTTCACTAAAATTTCACTGTAAGTTATTATTTTTCTCTATTTTTAGAATTAAAAACATTTGTAATATATTCTGAATATACTTCAACAAAGATTATGTTGCAATTTTATTTGATTATGGAAATTATAAATTTTCGTAATTGGTCTGTTTTGTTTTCTAAATAAATGCTACAGCCCATGAAATATATTCACGCTAGGTTAATAAGTTTCAAGAGAATTTAAATTAAGAATCAATCGAAATTAAATATGGAATTTAGTTATTCATTTCACAAGAAGATAGATGTCGTCACATCAGAACTTGGAGTTAAGATGGCGTGTAGTCAAACAGCAAATGAAATTACTTTTACTTACTTATTATAAGGTCATCCGAATTGTTCTTATTTTGTTCCTGGTAAAAAAAACGAATTTCACTAAAATCATTTAAATAAAAAGGCAATAAAAATGCAGTTTTTAAATCTAGAATATTTAAAATTCTATTTTTTTGCTAAGAAAAATGTATCAGAATAACAAATGATTTTTTAAAGTGATAAAGAGATATTTTAAAAACTCAATAATAATTTATCTTTATATTTTATTTACAAAATCATTGCAATATGAAACAAGATCTAAAGAGTATATCTCAAATAAATCTAAGCAGCATCAAAACATACTACATTTTTTCTAAATGTATTGAAGTATATTTTCCTAGTTTAGATTTAAACCAGATATGAATGATTTTACGAAATCAAATTTATTTAGAATTATAATATTTATTGGATAATTTCTTCATTGAATAGTTATTTCAAAAATAGGACTTTACCACCATCAATAATACTAATAAAACAGACGCAACCAGACGCAGTTTATTCAATATTATAATAAGTAGAATTTACTATAGCAAAAAGAAAATTCATACGTAAATAAATAGAAATAATTTTTTTAATATTTGCTTGATATATTTTAAAAACAAGTTTAAAAAACGTATGTTCTCTTAAACAAAATGGAAGCCATTTTAAATTTAAAAAAAAAGAATAATATCATTTCAGCAAACGATTTTTTTCTTTAAATAAATAATAATTAATTTTGTGATTCCTTTTCTTATATTAAACTTTCTTCATATAAAGCAAAAATAATAAGAAACAATACATATTCGTTTTTAATAAAAAAAATTACGCAGAAAATTGTAAAGAATCAAAGAAAACCTAAAGATTAAAAAGACATTTTAAAAAAGTCCGCCATTGAAATATATTTTTGTTGATGGTATTTTTGATATGATTATTATTTCTTCAATTTCATGTAACAAATATTTTTTAATTCAAGTATTGCATACGTACTTTACCGTTATTTTCTTATTCTGCATATTTAATAAAAAAGAAATGTTTAATTAACTATAAATATAATAAAAGTATAATCCAAACTTTTCTATCTGTATTCTTTTTCATTTTCTTATTTAAAAAACTTTTTTTAACTATTACTTCGACTTGAGCTTAATAACATGGAATTAATATCTTTATCTTATGTTAAAACATTTTTTTTCATATGGTTAAAAAACGGTATTATTTAACTACAACTGTCGCTAGACTACGTCAAATAGAAAACATTCATTTCATGACCTTGACGATACTTTTAGATAGGTGACATTATTCCAAAATTATCTATAGGTCGTTTAATGCTCCTGATAATAATAGAATATTTAAAGGTGGAAAATATAAAAAAATGAGATAAAATGAACGATACAAAAAATAGCCCTTGCATATTATCAGCTACTTTCTTCGTTGTATAAAATCGATAATACAAAAGGAGAAAGATAAGTGATAAAAACTAATGTTTCATTACCTTGCTTCTAAATATTTTACTCCAGACCATTGAAAAGAAGTGTTTATATCTGTTCAATACCTTGTAATTTCTTTTTCGACGAAGTGCATTTTTTAAAAACCGATAAAAATAACCCAGCAGAAAACAGCATGTGATTCTTTGACAATCCGAACTTGGTTTATCTTCGTAAATAACTCTTCTTTTCATCATGTGAATCTGAAGTATGCTTAGATTTCCAAGCCACCTTTGGCAACCAGTTAGTATGGGAAGGATTAATGATTTTTTTTAAATTTTAATAAAGTATTTAGTATAATTTATTTGAGTATTTTCATCATTTTATATGAGATATATGTCTAGCAAATTTTGCAAGAAAAAGTATATTTCATACATTTTAGAAGCTTTACATCTATTTTGTTCATTGTGCCTTTCCTTGGTTTTCTGTCCATGTTTATAGATCCAAATATATCAAAGGAAACAAAATAAATTTCATTTGTCTATCTTGTATTTCTCTGGTATCATTGCACCCAGTGAAAAGCTCCAAAATTTTTCTATCATTTAATTTACAGGAAGAAAGCCAAACTTTGAATACTAACTTGTTAATAAAAGTGAAAATTTTCCTTTTCTTCTAATTTTTAGAGAAAGTATAATTTTGTTCTTATCTTAACGTTAACATTGGTAAAAGCGGACGAATAAAATATTTTATGAAGAAAACAAAATTAATTTAAATCCCATTACAACAACAATAAGCTAGAGTGATACCTTCAAAACTATCTGTCATTTTTTATAGTAAAGGTATTATTCCTCTCCCCCCCCCTGCATAAAACTATGGACTTTTTTAAGATTACGAATGCTTTGAAAACAATAGCTACATATTCACGCCAAATATTGATGTTTTACATGAATCTGGCAATTTTCACAGAATCTATCATGTAAGTCTAGGGAGAATTTTTTATCATAATTTCTGCCATATTGTTAGTGCATAAATGCCCCCCCCAAAAAATCCCGGATATTAGCCAGATATTTTATGCACTTTTGTACTAAAGGAAAACATATAAGTATTTGGAAAATCTTTTCTTATATTTTGATTTAGGGTATTTTAGAAACAAAAGCTGTCATCCCATGTTTTGAATATAAACTTAAAATTCGATATAGAGTTACAGTAACAGATATAAGATCACATATCATATTTTAGGTAAAACAGAGTTCAAACTATAAATAAGGTGAGTTCAAACATTTTAAAGTCATAAAAAAGTCGCATATTAAAATATTAAAATTAATTTTCTTTAAAAAATTATGTTTACTATTTTTCGCAATGGTAGACATTCATTCAAAAAATGTTTATAAATATTAAAGTGAAATTTTACCAAACGGTTTTAATTGATTTTATTTATGCTATAATATATATTTAAACTTAGTTGCACATTTTTTAATTTTATCAAAATTTGAAGGAAAAAATTCGATAATTTTTAACAAAAATTTAAA
This sequence comes from Argiope argentata, assembly GCA_026289955.1. Lineage (NCBI taxonomy): Eukaryota > Metazoa > Arthropoda > Arachnida > Araneae > Araneidae > Argiope > Argiope argentata. The sequence continues at coordinate 420,349 of JAOUZG010040215.1, forward strand.
TTTTCTTATAAAATTTGGAATATTTTCCAAACATTTTGTGTAACTGGAAATATTTTTGTTTGTATTGCAAATAAATATGCTAGTTATATATGATAAAAATGAAATATATTTCTTATAATTTGCTATGGAATATTTGGAACAAAATCAAATTTTCGTTAAAATATCCTTAAAAATCATTATTAATTTCTCGGCAAGTTAAATTTCCGCAGAATGTGCACTAAAATTCTTTGTCATATTCTTCATTGAAATTAAAATATATATTTATTTACTTAAGTTTCAAAAAATTGATTGACACATATTTTTTGAGTTTTTACCTATGAGCTTCATTTTGCTAAATCTTTTAGGAATTTCATTTATTTCAGCACAAGTTGCCAACGAATGCATTTAAAAAAATAATAATACATAATAATAATTTGACTTCGTTTACGCTAACTTATTCGTTTGAAATTGAAGAACTCATGAAAGTTCCGTTTCATTGGCTATTATTTCTTTTTATAAATTCATTTAAAACTTAACATACAATTTTTTTAAATGTTATTTTCAATCTCTATAAGTTAAATTCAAGTTTTAAAAGAGCATTTCTTTATAACTGTGCTCATTTGAACTGTGCTTCTTTCAACCTTTCCCTGTAAAAAAATCACTTTGCTTTCTGTAATATTTCTCAATTACTCTTTTAAAAATTATACTGTTCATTCATACGTACCCCTAATAGAATTTTTTTTAATTTTCTCCAAATTGACAGCTCTGAAGAACAAGCACTTGAAGTAATCTGTTAATCAAAAAAAAAGTAAATGAAAGTGTTTCTTGTCGTATTTGAACAAATAACAAAGACTCTTTTTCATCTTAAATGGTGAAATAATTTGTTTACTCTAAACAATGCTGATTTCTTCCTTAACACTTCTCCTCCCCCCCCCCCCATGATTTCCGAAACAAAGGCTAATTTCAAAAGATTCGATTCAGCTGAGATCGCAATCTCAAAAGTTAACCCTCAACACAATGCGGATTTCTTAAGTGTACTATTGATCGAGAAGTTGTGTCAAGTGATTTCCCTGTTAGATTTGCACCTGCACGTCGCGTTAGGACATCAGCTGATTTTGCTAAAACGTCCAATAAGGTTTTAATCGTTTGGTGCTCTAAAACATAAAATGAATGTTTTCAAAGTTCTGATTTCCTTACTTTGTGACCCTAGAAACTGCACATAATAAGTCCTTTTTTTCAATTCCCACTATTACCAATCAAGTTCAAATTTTTTAAAACTTGTAATGGGTGGCACTTGATGCTAAAACAGTTTTTTCAAGTAAAAATTCATTACTTTTTTATTAAATAATTAAAAACTAACTTTCTCGCCAAAATTCTTCATTTCTCTGTCACCAAATAAGTAACGAATTCAGTTTGTTTTTATCACACTCTAATGAGGTCAGGCTTAGTATGTTTTCGGCCTATTATTTCAAACGATTTTCTTCATTTTCATAAAATTTGATGCATTTAAAATTAAACATTGTTAATTAATCGATTTTTCGGATTCATTTTGAAGTACTTTCGAATTAAAACAATGCAGAATAAAGAAAATAAGAAATTTCTTATCTGTATTGCGTTCCCCAACTGGTGTAGAAAATTCACGCATTTTGCGTCGCTTCAATTGGCTGGGAATCCTCAAATGGGGTTAAAAAATCAACGCTAGTATAATTTTTTATCAATTATTTATATTAAGTGTAATTAATAGGACGGGATAGCATGGCTGGTAGGGCGTACTTTCGGATTAAAATAATATAGAATGAAGAAAATTAGAAATATCTTATCTGCATTGAGTTCCCCAACTGGTGTAGAAAAATTACGCATTTTGAATTGTCACAATTGGCTTTGAATCCTCAATTGGCGTTGAAAATTAAACGCTAGTATAATTTTTTGATCAATTATTTATAGTAATTGTTGCTGTCATGCAGGTATAGTCTGGTTTATATGGCGTAGTGTTTGTATCCCTTGGGTTGTAAGTTCGGATACCATACATAGAAGGAAGAATGGTAATTGTCAGGAAATCCGGTTTATGTTTTACTGTTACATATTAAGATTCTGTCATATTTATATACATATTTATGTTAATTGTAATTATTTAATAAAAAGTTACTAAAATAAAAAAAATTCTTCATTTTTAACATTTAAAATAAAATGTTAACCTAAGTAGGAATTTATTTGATAAGAAGGTCAGTTTAGATTCAATTTTCAACACATTCTTTAATGTTCTCACTCTTTATTTTATTAGCCACATCACATACAATGACGTCTCTGACACGTATATCGAATTATTGAATTATTAATTTTAAACCTGCAATTAAGTGAAAGTATTCAGTAATTTAAAATGGCAGAATCATTTAGAAACTTTTCATCATCTTAAAACTCGTTACATTATTATAGGAATTAAAATAACAATAAATGTTTAATATTGGATGTGTCATCTAATTAGGAAGTTAAATAAATTCGTATGTCAAGTGGTTAATTTTGTAAATGTATGTTTGTTATGATTTGTTAATATTTTGCTTATTATGATTCGAGATAGCATTCATCCAGTTTTGTGCACACTATTATTAAAGCAAATGTTTAGTTTTCTAATACATTAATAACTAAATGGTAGGAGATATAAGAATCTGAACAACTATACTTGATAAAGCTCATCATTGTCATACAATAGAATTTTTGTTTTTCAAAATTATTTATTTAAATAAAAAATATAACTTATTAATCGCAAACATATTAATACTTGAAAGTAATAATATAATTACAGCTTCCTCTCTCAGTATAGAAAATGTAAGACAATTGCTTGAACAAATAGGTTGGAAACTTCCCAAAATCCAATTTGTTTTATAGAGGAAATATTATTTGCACTATAGTATAATGATCGAATCTTTATTCATAGACTAGAAGCCTTTAGTGGGCAGCTGATAATCGAAAAGTATTGTTTATTTATAACTTTATGTTCTGGGATAGCCTGGTTGGTTGGGTGTATTAACAACCCTTAGGACGCGAATTCGAACCCGACAGCCGAAGACTCTCCGTATGTGTTGTGGCTGCTGCACGTTTAATCTGTCGTGGTCAAATGTCCTCCATGTCGAGAATAATACCACTAGGGGTACTAGGTCAGAGGTGATCGTTCTCTGTTCTAGATCTAACTTACGATTTGTAGATGAATAAATGAAATATATGGATGAAGTTCGCCCCGTAAAAAAGAATGTGTGTGTCATCTTCATATGAGCTAGAAGTCAGATTTCTGCCCTCAAGTGCTCAAGGGTCCATACCCACAGAAGCTACTTCACCCTTCCTTTCATTGTAAAGCGGAACACAGGAACAACAATAATTTAAAACTTTATGCTCAGGATTTCTTTTAAAAAATTGAAACAGTAATTAAACTCGAGTTATTTTAGCTGCGTCGAGTTTTTCTAAAGCTGCGATATTTCAAAAAGTATCTTTTTGAAGATAGAGCTCATTTTCATTTACCTGAAGCTATTTGGTCCACACGTATTAATGTATCGCATTTCTACTTTCTTATATCTATATGACTAATAATAATGTTTTAAAGTTTATTAATTTAATACATTTTGTAAGTTGCTTTTAAATCCATATTATTTCAAAAGTAATCCGTCCATCTAGCTTTACGAGTCCTTGAGTATCGCATTCACAGACAGACTGAGAGAACAATACCAAAAACAGGATTTACGGACTAAATTTGATGTAATTAAGTCCTTGCGTTTTTAAGTTATCTCGTTTAAATGTTTCCTAAAATACAGGCAGACGGACGGTCAATATATCTTAAGATTTTGCACAAAATTAAATAGCCTCTACACTATAAGTATTAAATCTGTGCTCCGAATTTCATCCATCTAGCTAGCTTCATTTCATAGTTAAAGTGTTAAATTCGGACAGTGAACAAACAGACTTCTTCTGAGAAGTTTTTGCTCAAAATTTAATGTAAATCTGCAATTTTGGCACAAAGACCGAATACCGCCGGCTTTCTGGCACAGAGGTAGCGCATCTTCATCGTGTTCTAGGAGTACCGGTTCGGGCATGGTTGTTCTTCTGAGTGCTATCTGTGAAATGTGTGACTGTGCCCCCCTGTAAAAAGGGGCTATGCAAGCAAATGTGGTGAGTGCGTAGCTAAGACATACTCTAGGCCCTAGTTGGCGCTACCTCAAAAACAAGAGAGAGAGAGACGCTTCTTTATGCTTAAATCTGCTGCTGCATCAGTGGGGGCTTGTCCATTGGCACGTTCCATAAGTAATAAAAACAACAGAACGTGTACCAAATTTCAACCATCTAGCTTAAATCGTTTTTGATTTATCTTTGTCACAGACAGACTGACAGATATTTTTCGAACCCCGGGAGGTCTGAAATGTTTAGATTCGTCAAAATCTCAGGCTCGAATTTGTTGACGATTTGAGCTGGGTGAGTAATTATTTAACTATTAAGGACCACTCACGAGTTTTCTCGGGTTTCACGTCCCATGTGTTGTTGATCGCCCACGAGTTTTCTCGTTTTTCGCTTTCCGTTTGTTGCGGATGAACGTTTAGAACATACAAGTTTATTCTAAAACGTGCGTTTGTTTTACAGATTTCTTTTCGGTCATTAATGTGTTAAGCAATTCCATAATCAGAAGGTAAACGCAATAATGTTTTATTCACCGCCCATTTCATTCGTCTCATTCTCATCTGTTGCCAGATGAAATTCTCATAAAAAATAATTCCTCGCTCACACTGGGGTTGCCAGATGCTACAATTGCAATACTCCCTCCATACTTCGTATACAAGAAAGCAAAAAAATCGAATTAATCTTGAATCCTGCCCTACAAGAAAAAAAAAAAGACTCACGTAAAATCACTTACATGACAAACTTGGAGAGAGAATGTTATAAAATACCCAACTGCGTGTTATATAGCTCCATAATGACCTCTCAAGTGTTTCACTCTTTCCATAAAATCCAAAATGGCTCTCAAATTTAAATTAGCACATAGCATTTGACGCATGTCACGTGAGCTCACGTTTACTCGATTCATCTTCGAAATAATTCGATTCCAATAAAATCCGAAACAGTCGTATAAATTCATGGCGGGCTTTCATGTGACTGAAAAGGCAATAAATTACGCATCATATATTTTTAATTTATAGTCTTTCTGTCAGTAACAATGCCGACCTTATCTTTCTTTTGAGATTGAGGGAAATGTATCACGTTTTGAATCACGTTTCAGTTCAGTGAGTCGAGCGATGAGCCATCGTGATCGCACAAATTTAGCATGTAACGTGTGGTAACATCACGTGTCCAGTCACGTTTAAATAGCACGGCTTTTAACATTCATCTTTTCTAATTGGGACTTGGATTGTTCTTAACTTTAGACTTAAAAGATTGCTTTTTCCGTTAGTATGCATTTTATATCAAGGATAACCAAATTTTTCTTTTTTTCTTTTAAGTAATATAGAGAAAGTAGAGTAACCATCAAAAAATTCGTATTTTAGATTTTGATCAATCTTCAAACAATATTTATACACTGATACTTATTAATAACTATTAACTATATGCTAATAGGCTTGATTAAATAATACTTAAATGCAAAGTCTATCTATTTATCATTTGAAAACATGATGTTGTTTTGTTTAGGAGGTTTCGATGTTTCCGAAATGTACCGGCAAAAATATTTTTACCTGCTTTTACCAGTATTGCATTGATGTTATACATACTTCTTTGACAGTATATGCGTTTTTAAAAAGTTGACGAAGAATTATGACATCATATCCATTATTTCGTCTCAAAATCGGTCGAACCGCAAAACTTTGTTTGTCAGCTAGGAAAATTGAATATGTAATTATATAGATAGATAGATAGATAGATAGATAAAGAGATAGAGAGATAGATAAATATATATAAATAGATTTAGATAGATTTAGATATATAGATATATAAATATATATAGATAGATTT
>JAOUZG010040215.1:426319-453018 GCA_026289955.1 Argiope argentata
ATAGATATATAAATATATATAGATAGATTTAGATATATAGATATATATAGATAAAAACGGCGAACGAGAGGTATAGGAACGATAGAAAAGACTGTTTGTTACAAACAGGTTTAAATTGGTTAATGACTTAAATTAATTTATTGAAATTTGATAGTTGTATACAAAAAAATAAATCATTCATATTAATTATTATTCAATAGTAAAATGACTTCGAATACGTAGATAAGCCAAGTATTCCATGGATTTCCATTTGAATCAAATTAAGAAAATATTCCCAAAATAGAAGTTGTCATCTTATTAGATAGTAAGGAAAATAAACCAGTTAAGGGGTTAAGATACATAAGGACTTAATAATAATGTTCTCACTTGATAGCTTGAAATTTACTATCGAATATTTCATTTTCGTTTTATATTTGAAGTTTTTTGGACTGGGTCTCAAAATCGGCAGCTGATGGATTTTTTTATATGATATAAGAGTAAATAAAATATTCCCAATTATATAAACTCTTATAATTTACTCATATGAGACAATGTTGTATTTCGCAAAAATTAAAAGAAAAATGCAATAATTTTTTATGCGCACTCATCAATGTTTATTTTGCCGTTGCATATGCCACATTTACATCAAAAATATCACGTGTCGATTCCGTTTCAAACTTACGGATACCACAGTAAATTCCAATTTAGTGGTCATCCAATTTTGCCAAGAAATGAACCACAAAACCAAAATGTCAGCAAAGAAGTGAAGATGTTACCTCAGCCTTAATATCCTTTCTTTGTCAGTGAAATCTTCGTATTCGTCTTTTGTATTATTGAGTCATTTTGTCGTATTTTGCGGTGCTAGAATGATTTTGTTTAAGACCACATAATGATTTTAATTTATTGCCAGAGAAAGATGAAACATCTCTTAACTTTCCCATCAAAACCTCAAAAATTCCAAGAACAAAAAACAATATAATTGTGGTTACTAATTTCTAGCCGCATCAAGAAAGCATGGAAATGAGAAAGTTTTCTTACTTTCCCCGTTAGACCTCACAGCTATTCTGCGCATGCGCTGATCCGCAACTCTTAACTGAAAGCGTCATTGGTTATGTGATAAAAGTTTTGATGTTACTTCGTTGAATTTCTTCCAAAAGGAAAATAAGATATATTAGCTGAATTATCCCTGGAGTTTATAAAATTATTTCAAAAGTAAATTGAAAATCGGGAAGCGCTAATTGAATAATTTTCTATTTTATTTTAAAAAAATTAAAATTTTGAGAAGAATACATTATACAATAATCATCCATATAAACCAAGCACTTATACAAGTAATTAGTACTAAAGAAAAAAATTTAAAAAAATTACGGATATTTAATTTTAATTCAATTATTGTTAATTAAAAAGATAAAATTAGAATTTAAAATTAATTAGTGCGAATCAAAAATTTTTATTGACATTGGCTACACAATAATCAATTTTCACCCATAATTGCTACACAATTCAATTTTTTTAAAAAAAAATTAGTTACTTCTTTTCATGTTCATCATTGCAGTTTTTTTAATCAATTAGATATCATTTTATAAAACTTATATATTATTTTTTAAATAAAATTGAAATAAACAAATACGTAAATGTGTTAAGTAACTTTTTTTCTTTTTTTTAATGTTCACTTTTAGAAAATACACATGCAATACTTATATCAAATAAATCTGCAAATATTTCAAATTCTTAATTTAGTTAATTATAGATATTTTCCTAAACCAACAGGAATATTGCCTGTGTTTCAATTCAATTAATTTTGTGATGCATAACTTAATAGCCAATGAATTATTTTTACGCATTAAATGACTAAAAGGTAGAATCATGTTATTTTAGTAGCCTTGCACTCATTCTTCTTACTGTGTACATGAACTTCATTATTGTACCTGTCTGCTATTAAAAACATTTCGCGATAATCTACAGTTTTCTCATTGTTTGCCTCAATAATCTCATTAAATTGCTGATTATCTTTACCTATAAGGCAAGTTCTCTTTCTCATATTCATTATCCCTCCTTATCAAGATAATTATCGATTACATAATTAATTTTGATTCTAAAGAAAACTGGAAACACTTTTATACCTCCTTTTTTCGATTGATTGAAACCAAAATTTGTCACAGACCAACAATTTATATTACAAAATCAGATATCAGATTAATTTATCTGAATCATTCAGCTTTTGAGTTATCGCATTTGGAGGTATGAGAATATACATTCAGATAAATGGTCAATCCTTTGAAAATGTTGGCTCTAAGTTGGACACAAATCTATACTATATATGCAGAAAGGCAGCATCAAATTCAATTATCCAAATTATTCCTAACCAAATTTTATCGATCCAGCTCAGAATTTTTTGTAGTTATTGAGCTCTCTTTTTATCTTTATTAGTTAAGCAGATAAATTTCCAAATTTCAATAACATTTGATAAATTCAAAATGTTATTGAAATTTAATGAATTTCGATTCTTTTTTAAAGTTTTTTTTTGTGTTATCTTGCCTCCAGAGCGAACCGACAGTACAAAAATATTTACAAAAGTGTGTGTTTCGAGCTTCGGAATAGCAAAGCTCTAATCCGTGTGTGTGTGTGTGTGTGTGCGTGTGCGTGTATGTGTGTGTGTGCGTGCGTGCGTGTGTTTTGCGATTACAAAGTTTTTTAAAAAAATTTATTTATTTATTTTACTTTCTCGTATACGCTGTATAGAGAAAGTATCGTAATCGTCAAAAAATTCGAACTTACGATTTTAATTAATCTCCGCGTATTAGATCTGTCTAAGTTTGGAAAACGTATTTTTTAGAGATGTCCATCTGTCTGTCTGTGATCAAGGTAACTCAAAAAATGCAGACGGTCGAAATCTGGCATACGATCTTACACTACATTTGCAGATTTTTAACAAATTTTGAGTATAAATTTGTTCAGATAAACTCCGTCTGTTCGAATATAAGCTAATATAACTTCAAAACTAGCTAGAGAAGATAGCTAAAATTTGGAAGATAGATAAGGTTCTAGCTAGATAAATAAGATTCGGTACACAGATTTAACATTCTATAGAGGAGACATCTGTCAAAGTTTGAGACAAGACCCATAATGACTTAACTATTTGTCGGCCAGTACTTTCAGAAATATATTAATGAGATAATTCAAAAATGCTGTCACTAAAATAAGTCAAATTTGATATGGGATTCCATGACTATAAGGAAAGGTTTTTTTTAAATCAAGTCTTTGTTTTAATCTCTTGAAAAAAAATCTATCCAATCTTCTAGACGTATTTAGATTTTTGGATACTCTTAACGCATGCCAGGTATTAATCACCAAAAATACTCGAAAGATGATAGACACGCCAGATTAACACCTAAAGTGAATATTTCATAGCTACTGTTCGCCATTGTCATACAAGAAATCTGGCATGATAAGTTCATTAAAGTATATGGAAAACTCTTAGGGTTGATCACACCTAACGGTTAATATTTGAGTCATAAGAAATTAAAAATAGTTCAAAAATAATAAGAACAAATTCCATCACACATTTTAAATAACTTAGATCCCGTTGTAGCACAACAAAAGATGCCTTGCGAACTGACAATTGGTACAATGAAGTTTACCTCGTGATTTTGACAGCAAGTGAAATGAATTTTTTAATGATTTTTGCGAAGGATTTTGCTATGTTTAAAATGCAAATAATCTGAGAGAGTATTTAAAGTAATTAAAATCCTTAAAAATTCAAAGATTATTATAAAGTTTAACAATGGGAAATACCGGTTTCAGCTAAACTAATCACAGTACTCTTGGCACAAAGTCGTTACAATCAACACCCACTAAGTCTGATTCACTGTAACGAGGAAAGGTTTAAACCTCTGATAACCTTATCTCGGTACGCATTTGATACTTCAAACCTACTTAAGTTTATTCATCAATTAGTGTCGTACCCTTGAAGCTTTGACCCGTACCTTTCAAATTTTCTTCTTCCACGAACACCTCCACTCAACACAGATTCCAGTTCTTTGCGCCGAAAACGAAGGCCTTCTTTTGGAAAAATTCAGAAGTTAGCTGTCATTGAAACGCCACCGGGCGTCACATCGAAAAAACAACCTTCCTCATTTCCTCGTTCGGAGTTTGCCATGTTTATATGTGCCACGCACAGAAAGCTATACCTCATTTTTGCAGGTGAACGATTGCAGTAGATCATCCAGCCTTGAATCGCGACGACATGACACTTCGTGCTGATAGGAGGTCCTTCAAAACTAACTTCTCAAGGCCGATGAGAAAACGATTTCGCCTACCAAATGCAGTTTTTAGGTAGATAACGTTCTTTTTCTGAAGAAGATCGTTCGATTCGCCCTGAAAATCGTCGTCTTACTGCCCGAGTTTCATCGCTTCTAATGAAATGTTCTGTTCGTCATTTTTCTTTCAAACTAGTATTAATCGGAACGTAAAGTTCTCATATTAAAATAACGATCAGACGATTTTTTTAAACTTATTTAACTGCTAACCGGAGTCGGAATTAAGCAATGTAAGAATTTTTGTCGAATTCTTATGATGTGATAGAACTAATTTTTGTTCTTTTTGTATGTGTGCAATAGTGCGAACCAAGCTTTCCCGCCAATCTTTGTGGAACATGTGTGTTTACGAAATAAACTGTGTTCTACTTAGGGAATCAGTTATGTAATATCGTCGACTCGGATTTGCATGCATTTCTTATCAGCTTAGGAATTAAATTTAAATATTTCAACTGATGTTCTATTTATGGTGGGCTTGTTTTAATTAAAACATCTAGGCCAAAGCTAAGACGAACCATATTACAGACATAATTATTTCTTTGCCATTATTTGTTTTGGTTTATTGTTAATTTTAATAAAAACTATATTCCATTAATGTTATTTTAATTTTATCTTTTAAATTTAAAAGAGAAATTCTTAATAACATTATTATTTCAGTAATATAAAGCTTATTAAATTTATGACACTTTATGTATTCTAATGTAAAGTTCATCTACGTATTAAGGTTACAAATATTGAATAAAATATATCTTATCTTAAGAAAAAATATTATGGAATAAAAAGATTTTAAATATACAATATTGGAATAATATATGTAGAGTGAAGGATCAAATATAGTGATTATTTAACATTCTTCTTTCTGTACAGTTTTAACTCAAAAATTAACTTTTAATAACAGACAAAAACAATTTAAAAAGAAAAAAATTCATATTTCCTAGAATTATGAAATTATTATTTAAAAATAAAACTAATTTGTTCTTTTTACATCTAAATAGAACATTGTTTACGAACAAATAATACTACCGATATGGAAAAATCGATTTTTCCTTCTAATAATAATTATTTTTTTTCGCGTGCTTCTATTTTATTTCTGATTTTTTTAAACTGAATTTTGAAACGGATCACACAATTCCTAATATTTGTATTTCTTCTGTAAAAAAAGTTTTCTTGTTTTGACAGGGAAATGGAATATGCACTAAATAACTTCAGGTACAATATGCTATTTTTAATAGGAAAATAAATGAAATCTCTATTATTTGAAAAAGTGCAAATTCAAAGCATTTTTATTTATAAAACTAATCTTGAGTACCAAATTTGAGTATTGAAAAATCATTTATTTTATTTTTTAATCATTTATTTTATTTTATTTTTTATTTTATTTTTTAAAGTATTACTAATGTATGATAGAATATTAACAATACCTTATTATCATGTCAGAACATGATATGTTTTGGGAATGAGATTTGTGGCGTCAACAAAAATCCGTAAGTGAAAAATTTTAATTTTATTAATAGGACGAACATCACAAACATAAGCTTTTAATAACGCACTGCCGTTGCATTTACGAAATCTCAGGATAAAAAAAAATAAGTTAATGACTACAGCTAATAAAACTTAGACAAATGTCATTTTGAGCACATTATTATATGAAATGAAATAAATAGGAAATTGGATATTTTTTTAATAATAAATGCATGAGACAAAGTTTTTTATGGGTCGTTTCAAATACTAAAGTGACTCATTCAAGGAAACAATTAAAATGAATAAAAATATAATTTAAATTGCACGAGTACTTGGTCGTTCAAGAAATTATGTTCTGACATGATACATCGAAATATACATAGCAAATTTCATTTTAATCTTTTTTATATTTTGTTATGTTCATAAATTCAATGATATATTATTGTATTTAAAAACTGAAACTAATGAAATTATAACTTCTGGGTACTTTTTCCGTTAGCCGGGCAGCAGCGAAAAATTTCCAAATTTGGCGGAATTCTACATTATTTGGCGATTTTTCGCTTTAAAGTCACTGTAAGAAATTTGGCGGAATTCTACTATTTTTGGCGATTTTCAGCAGCCACCCGGCTAACGGAAAAGTTCCAACTTCTGTATTCTATCTCAAATAATTTTTTTTCAAAATTTTAGAAATGATTTCCATGATAAAATGCTATCAAGAAAGTGAAACAAAATATTTCAGCAATACGAATTCTAAATTTACAAACAAGTGAAGCGAGAAAGTGATTTTAAAATAAAAATCTCTTTGCAAGATAAATAAATAAAATTAACTTGCAAATATTCCTTTTACACTGTCAAAATAAATGTAAACAGTTATTGATATAACAAAAACAAACTTTCTAAACAAGATTTATAATCGGATTAAAATTCTTCAAAAATAAAGAATGCGTTTAAAAGTTGTTCTTACTTACAAATTATCAAATAAAAAAAATAGATAAATTATTAGCCATTTCTTTCGAAATTACAAATACTTCTGGTTTCTTAACTCTTTTTTTTCGTTCTTTATGACATGCATGTAAATTTTAATGCATTTCAGTGTTAAGCAGACATATTTTAGTCGTTTAGCTTCATTAAATAATTCATTTAGGGGGAAAATTATTTATTTGACTACGTGACATACATATAAATGTATAGCTTTAAAACTATAAAAAGACATAAAAAGGAAATACTCAAATTTTAATTGTTGCTATTGCTCGCTTGACTCTTACTGAATTTTCTCAACTCCAGGGGGCGCTGTAAAACAAGCTTGAAATAGTCAACTACATTTATTGCCACAATAGCTGTGTAAATTCTTCCTTTAACCGAAGTTTTCAGCTTTTTAATATGAAATGAGTTGTTAAATTGCCAGAGTGGCAATATTCCATTTCTAAAGTGGCAAAAAAAAGAACATTTTGAAATAAATCGCATGTGCAATAAAATCCAGCTAATGAATTTAAATCAATTATTTAAAAAAATTCCGCAATCTTAAATTTTGATCTTTGTATTACAATATTTATGTCTTCATCGTATTATTATTTAACATATTTATTTTCTCCAAAAAAATAAATGATTTAAATTTTCAGTCATTGAAATCGGAAAAAATAAGTATTAAAAATAATCTACATTTTTCGAAATTATGCTTTTCTGTCAATCTGCCTGTTTACGAGTGAAATGAGTCAAAAATGCGAATAATTAGACATGTGATATCCAGTATGCGATTTTTTCACATAATATATCTGCTATCTGAACGACCATGCATATATGATCATAATAAACACAAAAAGATTAGGGTAAGAAATTTAACATAAGGTTTTATCAACAAAATTGTAGATGCAAATTTTCGAGTATTTCCGACAATTGGTTGGTATTTGTTGAAATGTATAAAAGTTTGGTTATAAACATTGTGCTCAAATCAGCGTGAATGGTCTCCTCGAAACGTTCTCACATAATCCCTGCACAGAAGCGGCGTCAGAGATTTGCCGATGGGGTGGGAGTCAAATTCGACAAGAGGACAAGCACATTATCTTTAATTTGGCTTCAAAACAACTTATAATAATTCATTTTACATTCAATGAAAGTAAATTAAGTATTATTTACATGTCAGAACATCATGTTGTTTTGGGGATTAGGTTTTTGGCGTCAACAAAAATCCGTAGACCAAAAATTAAAAAAATCCAAAGGCGAAAGATAAAAACTTTATTATCTGCCCGAGCATCACAAAAACTCAGCTTTTAATAACGTGTTGCCACTGCATTTACAAAGACTCTGATTAAAAAATAAATTAATGACTACAGAAAATAAAACCTGGAAAAATGTCATTTTGAGCGCGTAATTATATGAAATGAATTAAACAGGAAAAGTGATATATTTTTTTTAAACGAGAAATGCGAGACAAAGTTTTTTGGATCGTCTGCAATACTAAAGTGACTCATTCAATGAAACCATCAAAATGAATAAAAATATAATTTAACTTGCACGAGTACTTGGCTGTTCAAGAAATGATGTTCTGACATGATACAATGAAATATGCATAGCAGATTTAGTTTTAATCTTTTTTGGGATATTTGTTATTCAGATACTGATGCTTTCTTTCACTGTAAAAACTTTACAAAGGTATTTGCATAAAAGTGTTCTCATTTTTCTTTTACAGACTACCAAGAAATAGTTAATATTTGAGTCTCTTTCTTTATGAGACTATTAGGATTTAAATCCTATGACATCTAATTTAAGAAAAAATATGGCTATATTCTTTTTTTATAATAGTATATATATAGAAACACAAACTGCACCAGAATGGCATGTCATGCTAAATGCTCTTACTATTTTACATTAGTGACTATATAAAATAAATGTTGAAGTAAAAAGTTTTATAAACAAAACTTTTTTAGAAATCTTGAATAATAAATAAAAAATATTCGATGTTTTTGCCAAAAATCGACTCTTTTTGCGTGTGTGTGTGTGTGTGTTGTCCCCTAGCTAAAATATCTGTTATGCAAGGAATAAACAACAAGCAGAAATTCAGATGCTCTTTGAATCCGAGGAGAATAAGTACGTATACTCAACAAAAATTCACAATTGTTCGGACACGAACAATATAGAATTCGGAAAAGATTCAATGATGTTGTTTTTTAAGAAGGTCAAAGAAAATATTTTGTAAATATTTGTACAAACTTGATAATTTATGTAAGATATAAAAAATATTCACATGAAAAATGGACTGTTTGCACGTTAGATTAAACCCATGTATTAATTTATCATTATATATTTAGACTTAAAAACCAGTGCATTTTATTAAAAAAAACTATTAAATCTTGAATATGAATTATTCCATCTTCATTTTTAGGCATACCTTCTTATGGTAAAATACTTTTTAATTCGAAGGTACTGCAAGCTAACATTCAATCCAAAAAGAGAGTTTAATTCCCCCAGTTGTACGAATTGGTATTTCATGCCCGAATTATTCAATGTTTAATTTTTAATTTGCAAAAAGCATGTAATTTAAATGTATCCAAAAATCCCTTTGAAATGCATCACTATCTCAAATGCCGTTATATTATTCTAGTTAATAAAATAATTGTTCCAAATAAGATCTGCCATCTAAATAAATATATAGAGATTTGCCATCTAATCTATTCAATAAATATCTATTTTAAGCATTATTATCAAGTCTTATTTTTTCAAAGTTTATTAAAAACTAGTAGTCCCCGCACAGCGTTGCCCGTGGCATAGCATCCAAGTAGAAAAATTGGTTTAAAATTTACATGGGCATGTTACGCTACATCAAACAAACATAAATATTAATTTAAAAATGATCAATAATAGCTACAAAACAATTTTTATAGTACACGTTCAGAATTACTTAGACAGTTACAAAAGTAAAAAGATGAAAGCTTCGCAGACAAAACACGGAAGATCATTGGATTTTAAATCCAGTTTCAACATTAACTAGATTTTAGTCAAGCAATTTCCATAAAATGAATAAAATAAATCTATTAATTCGTTACCGAGGAAGTAAGAATTAGATGAATAAGATGACAGTTAATTTTTGAACTTATATTTGAATGACGAATAATTAAAACTCTATATTCCTATTCAGGAATAATGTAAAAACATCCATTTTTCTAATTCCACTGGCATGTTATACAAGAGCTCAATGAAAATAATTTTTTTTCGATAATCTAAGATAAAATCTTCGCCGAAGGACAAATATTTGTCGGGAAAGGTATGACGTCTTTTTTAGTTACCAAACTTATCGATTTTTCTGCTAAATGTAGTATAAATAAAATGCTGAATGAACATTATAAAATTTAAACCAAAAGACTAAGAATTCGGACTTAACGTTGTCAAACACCCATCGCTTTGAATTCTTAGTCGACCATCAAAATTTTTCGACAAAAAAGCGACTTTATCTAACACTTTATTTGCATGTCGCCTTGTTGGTTATAAGGCCAAAAGCAGAGCAAATTAAAAGCTTGATAAACGACATTTGAATCAAATATCTGAAAATCTGTGCATATAATCTTCGTAATTCATCATATTCAGGCTATAATTGGCCTCCCAAAAATTGTCAGCAGAATGCAATATCATATCCGGTTGTTGGATATATTGTCAATTCTAATGCAAATTATAAGCTAAATGAAAGCTATTTCAATCAAAAGTCTGAAAAGATAAATGTCTTCGACGCTCATCTCATTGAGTTCCTAGCCGACCGACCAAAAATTGACAATAAAAAGAGACTATCAGCTTGTCGATATATTATTCACTTGTTACCTTGTCGGCTATATTTCCAAAACTAGTACAAATTATAAGTTTAATAAACGACATTTGGTTCAGAGGTATGGAAATCTGCGAACTTAACGTCTTCGACATCCATTGCTTCAGTTCTTAGTCGGTCTAACAAAAACTGTCCACAAAATATGATATATTATTTACCTGACACCCTATTGATTATTTTCCCAAGTATAGTCAAAACAATTAAATCATTACTTGGATATTTCAACTGATCACAATATGTTTACTTAAAGGTGGTTTTTAATTAATCATATTTGATAAACAGGGGTCCTTGCACAGAGATAGAGCGTCTTTCACCTGATCTAGGCATCCCGAATTCGAATCCCGGTTAGGGCATGGTTGTTCTTCTGTGAGAGTGTGCACCCCTGTAAAAAGGGGCTACCCAAGCGATTGGGATGAGTGTGTAGCAAAGTCATATACTTGGCCCTAAAGGGCACTACTTCAAAAAAACAAGAGACGCTCCTTTCGGCTTAAAATCTACGTCAAAGGTGATCGTTATCTGATCTAGATCTAAATTGAGATCTGTGAATGAATGGATGAATGAAGTCCGCCCCGTAAAAAGGGTTTGTGACTGTGCGAGCAAGAAGTTAGACTTCTGCGCTCAGGTGCTCAGTGGTCCATACCCTCAGAAACTACTGCACCCCTTCTTCCGTTGTAAAGTGAAATAAAACAACAGCTTTCAATTATTAAATATACTTTTCCATATTAAACTGATATGCACTTTTGAAATATACTTCTATTTCTTTGATTCAGAAAAATTTCAGTTTCCAGTTTTTCTTTCAATTGTTAAATATACTTCTAAAAAACAATTATTATATATACTTTGATATATTAAAATTATATATACTTCTATTTCTCTGATTCAGAAAAAATTAAAATTTCCAGTTTTACTTTAAAATTTATTTAAATGCGATAAATATTTATTTGTTTAGTTTCAGCCATTAAATATACTTCTGAAAATGTGAATTCTAAATTTTATACAGCCTATGAATCACTTTCAGCAGAATAATTTTGACATTCTAACAATTCATTCTTCTATAAACTACGAAATAGTAATTAACCCAGAAAATCCAAACACTGTCGTGCCATTTTTTACTATTATTATTATTTTATTATTTTCAAGATGTCTGAGTTGAGATAAAATTTCGACAAATAGGGGAAGAGAAACTTAAAGTCTTCCTGCAGATCAAAGGGGAAACGTGACGGTTACGTGCGATCACATGGACGGCGTAATCAACCATGTGACAAGTGTCCATGGTGACAGAGCGAAACTTACCCTTTCCTAGGTGAAAAATAGTTTCACTTTGCCGATGCAAAGGGTGTTCACCTCTCGAAGAGAAAAGAAAACAACACTTCTTATTTCTGATCAGAAACTTTGTTCCCAAGTTGTTTCGAGTGTCTAGCCTTCGGAAGTTAATCTGCATTGATTTATTTTTGAATTAAAAGTTTAAATAGGATTATACTGGTTTAACATGCGTTAAAGAGAGACGGTAATAGTTCGAGTTTTAAAACTTGTTTAGTATTTTGTTTGTTTTTGTTGTAAAATGTAACGTTTTAAATCAACAAAGTTGGATTAATAAATAACACAGACAAAATGTTCTCATAATTTTCATGTATTACTAATATTGTCTAGTCGATGCGTACTGTGTTTCGGAAAATAATGAGATATAATCAAATTTGCAATTAATTCAATTATGAATTAATTCAATTTGCAATCTATATAAATGAAAATGAGTCGTCAAATATGTTGCTTAGAGCAAAACTGGAGAATGGTTCGACCAATTCGGCTAATTTTTTTTTTTAATATTTGATAATTTTAATACCCGAGGAAGCTTCTTATAGAGAGAAAAAAGAAAAAAAAAATGCGAGGAAAATGGTAAAAATGACATTTTTTTTCTTACTTTCCCGCCAAAAATCTTCATTTCCCCAACGCCGAGTAAGACCATTTTGTATTTTTCCCCCATTCTAATGAGGTTAACTTGTTTTCGACCCATTATTTCAAATAATTCTGTTTATTTTTTTAGTGTTTGAAGTATTTAAATTTAAACAATATTAAGTAATCAATTTTTCAGATTCATTTTGAAATACTTTTGAATTAAAATAAAACTGAATAAATTAAATTTTAAAAAATTTAATCAGCATTCCGTTGCCCCAATTGGTGTTGAAAATTCACACATGTGCAGTGTTACGAGTGTGGGCAACTGTGTTTTCCTTTTAAATAAAAGTTTAAATATTATGCGTACAATACTGTTGTAGCTACGTCAATGTCGATAGATAAATAAAATAGACTTGAATTGATTTTAAAGAAATATGGATTTGATTTGTTTCAGGTACGCACTGTGAATAAATTTTTATGTTAGTTGTGTGATTTAACATGAAAACGAATTCGCTGGTAAAAGCTAATTTGAATAATAGTTTTAGGTCGATATGTTATTTTTAAATTCATAAATTATTGTACTCGAAATAGAATGGGGGTTTTTTTTTCTTATTTAAGCTGGCCATTTTGGCCTTATACTTTTTACTTTTTGAGTCATTGGTCTTTACTGAGAAAAAGTTTAAAACATTTCCTCAGATTTTCATTTCAGTATAAATTATTCTGTAATTCAAGATTTTACTATTTCAGAGTATATAATTGCCTATGAACTGAATACTATCTCAAGTTTTAAAATAATTATCTATAAGTTGAAACCAATTTCATTTCTGTACAATTTTGCCTTCATTTTTAATTAACTTTAAGTATTATTTGTAACCAGATGGAGTAGTCTCTCCAGAATTTTCCCGCATTCTCTCTAATAAACTCTTTTTGTCAGAAAGCGCCTGACATAAAGTTCACGTCCAACAGTTACAAAGTACTTTTTGGCTTGAATTTAGCATTTTTACTGTCTATCATGTCGTCCTTTGCGAATTTTTTGACGGTTAATCCTTAGCATGCAGTTAATAATATTCGAAAATTGAATTTCGTTTTAGACAGGTTTATCCCAGCCGATTAAAGTAAGAAACTGACATAAAACTGGACTTGTAGTCCTAGAATTCCATATCTAATTTGATATATTTCAGTCACTGCATTTAGGAATTTGCGCATTTACAAGTATCTAAATGTATAGACTGACAAACATTCAACCTGTTGTTGGATCGGTTCAAAATTTGAAAGGTGTCTTCACTATACGGAGTAATTCAAAAAACCGTAGACAGAATTACTTGGCAGATCAGTCATAGAACAAGGATCAAAAATCGCATAGGAACAGAGGATTGCAACTGCAATCCAGAGCAACTACAGGACATTTAAAATAATACACAATTCAAAGAGATGAAAATCATTACAGATCATTTTATTCATAATTACTCACTCGCATTCGAGTAATGCACATTCAAATGTTCAGCCTACAGGAGATGCTGAACATTTTTTCCAGATGCATCGAGACACGCCTGGTATATACGTTGCACAGAATGGCTCACCTTCTCGAAGATACCAAGTGTATTTCGAACACATCCTGCCGCCACAATAAATAGTTCAACCAAGTTTTCTTGTGTTGCAACAGGTGCTTCATACACAAGTCCTTTTAAAAATCCTTATAAGAAAAATCCAAGGAATACAAAATCTGGTGATCGTGGTGGTCATGCGATTTGTCCAGTCGCCAAAGAGGAGCCTGGGGATAAGCTCTGACATCTGTGTTGAAATGTGCGAGAGCTCTCCGGGATATTTTTTTTTGATATATTCGCAAGGCTTCTCGTCTGTTTCAGGTAATGTCAGCCATTTTGCGGTGCCTGTAAATAGCCATGTTACGACCAACGCATCCATGGCTCGAACGGAGACAATCTCCGTTTACTCAGCTCGTGTTTGAATCTCAAGCCCTCTCGTGCCTCTAGCGCCCTCTACAGTCACTTGCAACCCTCTGGTCCAATGCGATTTTTGATTATTGTTGTAAGTCCATCTTCCATGTCATTTTAACTACGTTTTTTTAAAAAAATTACTCTGTAAATATAACATTTATGTGACGATTTTTAAATGTCTATTTCTCTTTTTTTTCCCTTCTTCTTTTGTTTTGTAATCATCGTGTTTATCTATATTCGAATAACCGGATAAACAGCATTAGCAGTGTTTTCTCACAATTTTATCGAAATATACAAATTTCGTTTAAAGACAATATACCAGATTTCAACTATCAAGCTGAAAACGCTTTTGAGTTATCTTTGTCATAGACAGACAGACAAGCGGACATTTTCAAAAAAAAAAGTACCTTTCGAATTCAGTTAGGTCTAAAACGTGGAAATTCTTCAAAATCTCAAATTCGATTTTTTTGGCGATTACTATACATTCTCTTATTCCACGTATACGAGAAAGTAAAATGGATTTACAAATGCAATGAAATTCATACAAATTTATTATTTCATCGAACATTTCATTCGCTTATTTTTCGAACGTCAACATTATCCATTCTATTTTCATTTTTGAACGTCAACATTATCCATTCTTTAGTCTTTAATATAAAAGCAGAATTTTTATTTTCGTTTTTCAAGTACTTTTCCATTGGCCCTACGTTTGTAAAAAATCTCCAGATAACGTAGAATTCCACTACATTTCCTACAGCGATTTTAAAAGGAAAAAAATCGCCAAATAATATAGAATTTTGCCAAATTTCTCTGTGGATTTTTCGCTGGCTCCCATTTAACGGAAAAGTACTCGCTTTTGTTAGCGTGATAATGTAAGATGGTTTTCTTTCTATAAACTGAGTGATGTAACCAGCAGAGGAGATTTTCGAGGCGAATCTTTTAGTACATATTTTATAAAGATGTAAACCTCCAACCACTGGTATAAAATTGAAGAATCTAGTAAGGTTCCGAATGATTGTAATTCTCTAATCCCTTACATAGGATTAGCGATTAAATTACAAAATATAGATCTTTGAGTGAATTTAACCTTTACTCATAATTTGTCATGTATTCTTCAGTGATTAATCGCTGATATGCTGTTAATAGACAAATACCCGAAAATCAAGTTTTGCATCTTGGACGATTTATTTATCCGACGACAGGAACCAAGATTTGAAATAGAACTATGGCAATTGAAGGTTACAATATGAACCGCCACGCTAGGGCCTGTAGCCGATTAATATGACCACAATACAAAAGTATACTTGAGTATCATAGGTTTTATCTGGCTTCTGAATCTAGCGAGATAGTACTCCTCCACCAGTGAGTCGGGGGCTCATATCGTGACCTTCAATTGCCACATTGGGAGTAGCATAACCGCGATACAAAAGTATGCTTGAGTACCGTAGATTTTATCTGGATTATAAAGCTATCGCCACAGAACTATAGTTGCAGAAACAAGTTTCCATGCCATATTTCTTTTATTTAAGTCTTTGTATTTTTGAGTTACTGCCGTTTGAATGCATGAGAAATTATAAAATGTTGGGTTTACCCCTAGGCAGTTCTAGTTCAAAATTTGAAAAGTATCTACATTTTTATTGCTGTAATTATGATTTAAATTTCAATTGCCTAAATTGTAACATTTTTGAATGTCGTTTGTACGCATGCAAAAGTACAGACCGTCCACCCTTTAACAGATTCCGTTTCAATTTTTTTTTCTCTTTTAAATGCTAAATATGTTTACCTAGCTATATTATTCAAACATTTTACGTTGTTGTTGTTGCTAATGGCATTTGCCATGGACAAATGTGTTGACGCCAGTCAGCGATTTTAAGCCGAATGAGCATCTCTTGTTTTGAAGTAGAGCCGACTAGGGGAAAGAGTACACTTAACTACACGCTCATCACATTCGCTTGAACAACCCCTTTTTACGGGGGGGGGCGCATTCACATATTTCATAGATAGAACAGATGAAGAACAACCAGGCTTCAGCCGGGACTCGAACCAGGGAAGCCCAGATCATGAGATAGACATGATATCTCTGTGCCAGGACGCTGGCATGATTTTATGTTTTGTAGTCAAAGATATCACTTGCACTCGAATAACCTTAAAGATACTTTTTCTGAATTGATTTTGTTCAAGATTTCATAAAAATATATAAAATTAGAGTTGAGTCTACATACTTTATTGAAAGAAGGGTTTTATTGTAAATCTCAATGTAATATTAAGTTTCCACGTCCGTTTCATGTTTTGGTTGGTCACAAACGGATTTTTTTCTCATTCTGTATTGCCCTTGTTTATACAGTTTTTAATTAGTCTTGTTTTTTTTCTTCCTGTTGTTTTTATCTTTATTTTTATCTGTTTCTATCTATGTATGTAGTTGTTTCTACCACACAAGGATAGCCTGGCTGATAGTGCGTTGGATTCGCATCCCTTGGGTTTTAAGACTCTCTACGTGTGTGTCTGTGGTGGCTGCCGCACATTAAATCTGTCGTGGTCACAAAGTCCACCTTGTCGAGAATAATACCACTGAGAGTACTGGTTCAGAGCTTATCGTTTTCTGTTCCAGATCTAAATAACAATCTATGGATGAATGAAGGAAATTGCACGAAGGAAATCTGCCCTGTAAAAAGGATGGTGACGAGTGTCCCTAAGTCGCACTCTTGACTCTAGTTGACGTTACTGAAAAACAAGAAACGCTCATTCGACTTAAATCGCTGACAGATCTGTCAGCGAGCTTGAAAAGTGCCATAAGTCACAACAACAACAACAGTTGTTTCTACTTACTTCTGTAAGAATATTTGTACTTACATATAATACAGTTCAACTTTATCGCCAAATTTGAAGTCTTCGCCAATTAGGTGGTTAACTGCCAATTATGGCAATCCGCCAATGGTGTAATCCGTTGATCTGTATCGCCAAATTTAAATCCTTCGCCAGTGAGTAATTAAACCATTGGCAATCGTTGGCGAAGACGGTATAATACATAAGTACTGCCTTATGCTATACTTTGTGGTGCACATGGAATGCCTTATTACTAATAAAAAAACGTCTACATATAAAATTCCTTATGAGCTTGTTTCTGAGGTATCGTGTAAACAGATACACGGATATAATTTCTATATTACATTTGTGGAATTCGGGAAGTGCTTGAAGCTTAATGATGCTGACTTCAGCGCTAAAAAATTTAGTAGATTTGCCCTGAATGGATTTCGTTGAAATACTGAGAGTAAACTGAGTACAGTCTATACACCAAATGCCATCCACCTAGTTCAAAACTAAAACTATATTATTCACATGCACATAATTATAATTTCAAAAATTGCATTTTCATTTTTTCGTGGTGGTGGTGGTGGTGGGGACACTTGACAAATTACACTTGAAATTTTGTCAAACTTTCAAGCTCGAAATTTTTTAATTGTACAGAGCTTTCTCTTAACATGCACTGAGTACAATAAATTAAAAATGATTCATACGGAAGGCTTTGAATGCTTTCAGCAAATGAAGAAAAAGACGAAGGTTTTCTAAAACAATAAAATTCCTCGAAGTTTTTAGAATACAATTTTCGCATTTCAGGACTTTTATGCATTCTATAAATCATATAATTTATCAGGAAGAAGTTTCGTTTGTGTTACACATTTAAATCTAGTTTCTTTTTCTTTATTATTATTTTCATATGTGAAAAGGATGTTGTTTTCGTTAGAAGGTTTTTAATAATTAAAGGCAACGGATAATTGAAGCTCGAAATAGCATAGGCAATGCATAAAGCATAAATGGCAATATTTGTCAAAGTTTATTAATCGCATATATTTTTACCTGCTTTTACCAGTGTTGCATTATTATACGTATGCTTCTTTAAAAGCAGATGTGTTTTTAAAAGGTTATAGTAGAACTATGACATCATAGTGGTTATTTCTTCTCAAAATTGGTCGAGCAACAAAATTTTATTTGCCAGCTAGAAATTTTTTAAAAAAAATTTCAAAAGAATTATCATTATATATACACACCAATATATGTATTATAGAAAGAGTGACCGATAGAGAAGTCTTGTGATTGTATCAAACCGTTTTAAACGGTTAATGACTTAAATTAATTAAGAAAAATAAAGGCTCAAATTAATTAAGACAAATAAAGACTTAAAATAATAATGTTCTCACATGATACCTTGAAAGTTGCGATCGTGGATTTCATTCTATTTTTTTTTTACTATTATATGTAAAATATAAATTGAAATTGAGCAGATATGATAAAAAAACTCTGCTCTCTAACCACAAATAAGTCTACATGGTCATAAAAAATATTGTTTCCTTTTTATGTAACTTATTTATGTCTTAAACAACCCCTGGAATTAATATAGTCCCTTTATATCACTTAAAATAATTGAATTAACTTTATGTAATCGTTTTTGCTCCGATTTATGAATATTAATATATCTGGAAATGCCTTACATCAGTTAAAATATCCATTTAATCATTAGACATGTGCATAAAGAGTAAACTAATGAATTTAAGTCTGTAATTATAGAAACCTCATTGTGTAACAAGAAAGCATTTTAATTTGCAAGCAACAACAATACATTTGAAGGCAAAGCTTTAGAAAAACTTTAAACTGAAGTAAGAGAATTTATTTAAAAACAGAATTCAAAAGATTTATTTTTGATATACACGTGAGTTGCATCGAGAAATGAATTGAAATACTGCCAGCTGGTAACTAGAAATTCTTCTTTTTAAAAAAAGTTTAAGCGTGGCGAAGTTAAATGATTCAAATTCTTAATCTCAAATAATAATAATTAAAATTTGAGAGATTTCTAGCTCTCAAAATTAATGCTAAGTTAATTAATGCTAAATCAAGTACGTAATTATTCCCAAATTGTATTTTTATGACATTTCTTTTTATAAGTACCACATTCACAAATAAAAAGAGAAACGAATAATTATGAATAATATAAAAAAGATATTCTTTGGAGACGGTAATTATTATACGAATGGCAAATTTAAAGTTGTCGGTATTTTCCTTGACCAATAAAATAAGATTTTCATTTTTTAGGAACAAAATATATTCCATTAACTTTTTCTTTTTTTTTTAATAAATTGAATCCTTCGTATTGTTTCGCAGCATTATAATTCGTTTTTAATTGTTCAGTATTTTATGCATCTTAATTCTATAGAAGGGCATAGAAGGAGAAATAATGGGAAAATAAATGGTACTGGCAACAATCAAAGAGAGTAAAAGTTTACAGTCAGCTATAATCACGTGTTTTGCAGCTGTCTATGTTTCATTCTGATTTTGATATAAAGATTCATGTGGTACTCTTTTTTGTAAATTCAATAAATTTGTAAACGTCTATCTTCCATATTTCACTTTCCCCCACTGAATCAACTGCTAACAAATCCCATAACAACTAAATCCCAAATTAACATGAAGCAAAAGCAACAAAATAATTGGTTTCATTAAAAAAATCAGAAAAATAAATAACAAGGCAATTTTAACTAAACAGTTGTTTTTTTAAAACCTTTTTCATCAAGTGAGAACGTGAAGTTATATCGGTTAGTAGATTTTGATGTCTCAGAAATTTACAGGTAACAAATAAAGATTATGGGCCTTCGGAAATAATGGGTTAAAGAATTATTTTACCTGCTTTTTACCAGTATTGCGTTATTATGTATGCTTTTTTGACATTAGATGCGTTTATAAAAAATTGACCTTCTTTTACATATATTGCTTTATTATTACGTATACTTCTTTGAAAGCAGATGCGATTTTAAAAAGCTAATGAGGAACTATGACATCATAGTTGTTATTTCATCGCAAAATTGGTTGAGCTACAAAAATTTATTTGCCAGCTAGAAAAATGGAAAATGAAAGCTTAAAAAATAATCGTTATATATATATATATATATAGATAGATAGATAGATAGATAGATAGATAGATAGATAGATAGATAGATAGATAGATAGATAGATAGATAGATAGATAGATAGAGAGAGAGAGAGAGAGAGAGAGAGAGAGAGAGAGAGAGAGAGAGAAGTCTCGAAATTGTTTCAAACCGGTTTAAATTGGATAATGGCTTAAATTAATTGAGACAAATAATGACTTTAAAATAATAATTTTCTCACATGTTAGCTTGAAATTTGCGATCGTAGATTTCAATTTATTATTTTTTTTCTTTTCTTTTACTTTTCTATCTCGCATAAATCATAGGGGTGAAATGTTTTTAACTAGATTAAGTGGTTTCCCCAAAAGTTTCTCGTATACTCTTTAATAAAGATGTTATTCCGGTGGATGTCTTGTATGGTATTGTTGCAATAGTTAGGAAATATCAAATGTTGGTACTTACGTATTAGACCACCAACGGTTTAGCAACTCTTTGGCGACAGATTCAAATTTGCGAAAAACCGTTGACGCCACCGAAAGCAACAAAATGGTGGACAACAGTTAAGATCTGAACAATTTTTAAAATAATGCCGGTTTTTTCCCAATATTGGCGGTTTAGCAACTCATTGGCGACGCCTTCATATCTGGTGCTAAAGATCGATGGTCTAATACGTAAATACCTAAATTTTGACTTGAATTTAGTATTCTTACTGAATCTATAGTGAGATCCTCAACTATTTTTTTTCTTGTGATGATTCAACCCACGGAAACGGTTAAAATCATTGGAAAATGAAACTTAGGTTTTAATCCTGTTTTATCCAACCTATAGAAACAAGAAATGACAAAAAAACCTGCACTTGTAGTCACGAAATCTTTTACCAAATTTGATATATTTAAGTCCGTGCAATTTTGAACTATCACGTTTATTTTTTGTAAGTACAGACCACCAGACAGTCACTACCTTTTGGATTTGGCTCAATATAAGGCGGGCGTCAGCTCTCTAGATAATATGTCTGTGTATGGAATTTTATCAATATAACACTCTTCGCTTTGTATTTATCGAGTTAATATACATTCAGACAGCAGGACAGACAAAATTCCTCTAAACGAAGTGTGCTTGGCTTGGTTAAAACTTGATAAAATTCTGCAAATTTGGTGTACAGATTGTTTGTATTTATTAGACAAGGTCAAAATGTTTAGGTGTTATATTTGTCGCAAATAGACAGACAGATAATTTCTAAAAATCTGCTTTTCGAACTCAGTGGTGTTTAAAAATGGGAGTCTCATTAAAATCTCGAATTCAAATTTTTTTCCCTACTATAATATTTTCTTTATACTTCTCAAACGAGAAAGTAAAAAGTCATTTTTTTATTTTCAGTTTACATCTAAGAATTAATTGGAAGTTAATAAGCATCACTGATTAATTTAATGTTTAATTTCTGGAATTTGAATTCAATTTCTGTATTTTCTATAATTAATTTCTGTAACTTTATGCATTTTAATTGAATAATAAAAAGGTGAACGTTAATAAATACAAATTAAAACAACTGATTTTTCAAGTAGCAGCTTTTAATTGAACAATGCAGTCGGTATTCAAAATTGAGTAGAAAAAAAGACATGTAGTCACAACTGAAAACTACCAATCTATTTTTCGTTCATTAACAATAGTGTTGTAATATACTTGTAAATGGCATTTTCAGGCAATTCAGTGTTTTTTCTGTTGATAACAGTAAGTATTAATACCAATAAAAAATACACTCAATCTTTATTTTCAAAACATTTTAGAAGACAAAATCGGTTATGTTGCTTAAAAGTATACACTCAGCATAGCTAACTTAGTAAAAAAACTAAGTGTTTCGCTTTTTTTACTTATATTATTATTTATTTGACTTATTATATTTTTATTTGACTTATATATTTATTTTTTGACTTATTATTTTGAATGACTTTCATTTCTGCGAGTTTTGTAATGTGATATATTTCAAAATTACTTGGTTTATTCAGATTTCAACTGTCATTTGTTTTTAATGACTCTCTTGTTTTAAATATTCGTTTTATTTTTAGTCTATTCTATTTATTTTCTGAAATTATTATCATGTCAGAATATAATGTTATTTTGGTATGAGATTTGAGGCATCAATAAAAATCCGTAGGCGGGAATTAAAAATTATAATCCGTAGGTGGAAAAAAATTATTATCTGCACGAGCTTCTCAAAAAATCAACTTTTATTAACTTATTGATATCTCATTTGCAAATGCTCTGATTTAAAAAAATAAGTTAATGACTTCAGCAAATAAAACCTAGAAAAATGTCATTTTGAGCGCATGATTTTATGAAATGAAATAAATAGGAAATGTGATATTTTTTTTACCAATAAATGTGACACAAAGTTTTTTGGATCGTTTGCAATGCTAAAATGACTAATTCAATGAAACAATTCAAATGAATGAAAATGTAATTTCACTTGTACGAGCTCGTGGTGCTTGGCTGTTCAAGAAATGATGTTTTGATAGGATACATTGAAATATGCATAGCAGATTTCATTTTAATTTTTTATAATTTAACTACTTTAATATAAACAGCTAAAATTAATGAAATGTAATCGTTCTTTGAAAATGCAGTGATATTTTCAGACAATTGTTTTCAAGTCAAATATTTTTTTAAAAAAATATTTAGAAAGAATGCTTATTCATTTCATTTCATTGCACAATCAAACGATAAAATAATTATGTCAAACGATAAAATACTTATATTATATCAAACTATAAAATAATTATACTATATCAAATGATAAAATAATTATATTATATCAAACGATAAAATAATTAAATTACATCAAATGATAAAATAATTATATTATATCAAACGCTGAAAATATTCTGCAAACTGAAATTAATACATTTTGAATGGCTTCAGTATAACATGTTTTTTTTAAAGTCTGATAATTAAACATTTTATAATTTGGCCTTTTCAAATCAATTACCAAGCTTTAAACATCACTAAACATTTATTACTTTTGCAGAAATTCAAGTTTACGATAACACAAGAAACACATTGAATTTTCATCATTCTTTTCATACCTTCTAACTGATTTTGAGTCCAAAAATAAGGACCACACACGAATTAAACACATTGTGACGCCAACGAGAAAACGCCCTAGAAGAAAAAATCTCTGAGATATAAATAAACGCTACAATCAAACTGCGTTTACCAAAGAAGCATGTTTACTTTAAGAAGAGATGGACATTGTAGTCACTTAGTATTCGGACAGATATCTTACATCCGGTTAAACGAAAACTTCCAGAAAAATAGACGTTCATTTAAAAACCTCACTGAAATGTAGCGTTTAAAGTGAATATCGAATTTAGGTACTTTGCTGCCTAAGTTGAGCATATAATCAGACTCTTTTTTAATACAGCGGACAATTTATTATAATTCTTATATTGTTCAAAGCTAAAGAAGAAAGATTATATTTATTATTTAAGCAATTTAATAGAGGAATAAAAAATGGAAATAAAAGAAACGGAATCCAACACATAATTTAAAAACAGATGACCTTGACACTTTATTTTTTAATTATAACTTCATTACATGAAAATTAATTCGACAAAGAAAATTCGTTAGTTTGGGATTATCTTGCCAACCATTTTCGCCAAACCCGTTATTATCGCCAAAAGATAGCTTTCGGCTAATGACCACAAACTGATTTTTATTGTAATGATACCAAAGGATTGGCGCCAGACCGACGGGATAATTCCAAAATATTGAAAATTCAAGCTGGTACTATACAAAACTAGCGTGAGGCTATGATTAAGAGATTTGATTGAACTTAAAAACAATCAATCTTGGTTAACTAACTGATCGTTAAAGGAGGTTAGGAGAATAATTAACTAATATCTATTATCATATAAAAGTACTTAGTCGTTAATGGATGGATATTGCTTTCACTTTTTTTTCTAAACAAATGGATTGGAAACGAAATTAGACTCAGATTTTTCTCAACTTCTTTACAGACTTGATTTCACTAATAACCAGACGATTAGCGAAGCCATTCCCGATAATTGACAGTTCATATCGTATTGAGGAATTGATTAGGATTAGTATCAAATAACTCTATGTTTTATTTATAAATTTATTATTCAATACGTTAACTTTTCAATTAGATTAAAATTTTTTAAATTATTCGTAAAAAAATCTTTATTCCTTAAATCTTGTTGTTACTAATGGCACTTACCATGAACAAGCCCCCTGCTGATGCAGTAGAAGATTTAAGCCGAAAGGATCATCTTTGTTTTTGAAGTAGCGCCAACTTGGTTCAAGAGTACGACTTTTAGCTACACACTCATCACTTTCGCTTGCACAGGCCCTTTTTACAGAGGAGCACATTCACACGCTTTAGAACACAGAAGAAAAACCATGTCCAAACCAGGACTCGAACGCGGGACGCCCAGAACATGAGGAAGACGTGCTACCTCTGTGTCAGGACGCCGGTTAAATAAAAATTGTATTTCTGATTTTATAAGATGAACAATTATTTTGGCTATTTCTGAACATGTGTGTTTGTGTGTGAGAAAGAGAAGGAGATAGTGATTCATTATATACGAGCAGTTATCAAAAATGAAAGGTGAGGGAAAAATCGACGAACAGTTGGTCGCTAAGGGTGGCTAGCTCTAATATAACACTACACGTTCTTCAGCGGTATATTACATAAGATCGACTATGCATTTTGAAAACTTTCTTTTCAATCAGGATCGTCTCTTGTTTTTGAAGTAGCGCCAACTAGAACCAAGAGTAGGATTTTAGCTACACACTCATCACATTCGCTTGCACAGCCCCTTTTTACAGGGGGGCACAGTCACACATCTCACAGATAGCACACAGAAGAACAACCATGTCCGAACCGGGACTCGAACCTGGTACTCCTAAAACACGATTAAAACGCGCTACCTCTGCTCCATAAAGCTGGCATTTTGAGTTTTAAAATCCATAGGTGGATATTCGTTTTTCACTGAACGTCTAAATACCTAACAGTTCCCAAAAAAAAACTCAATTTCATTTCTTTAAACTGTGGTAAAAAGTCAGATAATTTTCTTTCATTGCGGTAAATACAAATAGAATAGAGGTATTAATTGATCTTTAATCCGGACAAAATTATTGATCATTTTGAAAATAAATTTCTCAATCCTTGTGTTAAGTTGTAATAAGTAAATGTTCCAAAAAAATTGCCTTTTGTGAAAGTAACAAAAATAAATAATATATTTAAATATAATTTTGAAAATACAATAAACCACTAACATTAAGTGAATGCTTTTATAGCAAAGCAAATTTGTTACATTCAATAAAAGAAATTTCTCTTTTTTATATATTTCATTCAATTACGTGTTCTTAACATGTACCTGCAAATTGCTATTTAGTCTTTCTGTCCCACGATACCCGAAATAGATATTGATGAGGTCTTTTACATCGGCATTTAAAATTACTTTTTGTTATCCAACAAATGCATACATTCTTTTTTTAAAGTAGTTCACTTAACAAGAAAAGACATCGTTTTATAAACGTACTGTTTTACAAATTTCTGAGGTCTTAAAAAGAAGCAAATTGTTTATTACAGTAAAATTTTTCTTTTTATTCCAAATAAATACTCCTTATTCTCATGAAAAAAAACTTTATTTTCAACCCAGATTTCGCCAGATTGCTTTTGTATTCATTTCATTTTCGTTTCCGTATTTTGCAAACGATTCTCTTCTTGCGTTGTTTATTTCTTCTTTTATTTCCCTCATCCTTGTTATCTCAGCTATCTTCATCCTCATCCCAGTTATTTTCCCTCGTCTTTAACTCAAAAGAAAAAGTAGTGGTGGAAATAGGCTTTTAACTTGTAAAACTCTCGACATCTTTTCCGATAGAATTTTTTTTAAAACCTATATAACTAAATAAATAAATCCATTCCATCTGTAATATAAGTACCGTAATAAATTACTTAGAAATCTATTTATAAAATTTCTGACTTCATTAAAATGATTATAAATTTAAATAAAAGAATAAATTTTAATTAATAAGCTTATTTAAATAGATTTCACCTGTAATATAAGTGCGGCAATAAATTATTTAAGGATGCACATAAAATTTCTGATTTAGCTAGAATGATTATAAATTTAAATAAATTAAATTTTTAAAAAATTAAATCTACCACCCCAATTTTCAGGTTATCATGTGAGAACATTATTTTTTACGTAATTATTTGTCCTATTTAATTTAAGTCATTAATTTAATTTAAACCGGTTTCAAACAAATAACGATATTTTTCTATCAGTCTCTATCCCTGTATTATATATATATATATATATATATATATATATATATATATATATAT
>JAOUZG010040215.1:510689-546035 GCA_026289955.1 Argiope argentata
TGTCGTATCAGATTCAACTTTTATTTCAATTAGCTTAATTTAGTGGTGATGTGGAAAGCACAGAAAATTCCAAAGTAATTTTTTGTCCTTTATTGTATTTAAGTATTTATTGCTTTACAGCATGAGTTCGAAATTTTTGAGTAAATTCTAAAACTTTACTGAGGCGTTATATATCACCTAAAAATTTTCATTTTCATTTACAAATTTTAATATTATATAGGCTACTCTCATAACTAAAATATATAATTTGCTCTTCCTTTAAACTCCTTTTCTTAAGTAATTATTCTCTTAAATTTTATGCTGTTTTAGCTTATAATCTATTATTAGAAAAAATATTTTAGATTGTTAGAAAAGCTACTTATTGCTACCCTACGTATTGCTACTTATATTTTTCACAACTGCTCTCGAAATGAGACAAATTTAATTATTCAACGAGAAAAGAAGTATCATAACAATTGATTTCTTTTTTAAAAGATAGTTTTCTAATCAATGATTAGAAATGCAAGGAAAACTTCGCAGTTTTATAATGACCCTCCCCCTTTAGTGAAGTAGTCTTGATTATGTGATAATAATATTTAAAAGAGACGAATATTATTTAAGCAGAGATCAACTAATTCTAATAATCAATAGTTTGTGTATTAACATTTTATATTGAAAAGGGAGGAGAAAGTTTGTTTGTTTTTTTAAATTTTGTTTAGAAGCATAGAAATACTTTATCGCATTAAATAGATACTCATGATTAAAATAGAACTAACTTTAAAACTATATTAGGAATTTATTCTGGGAATTCTAATGCAACGTA
Source organism: Argiope argentata (assembly GCA_026289955.1). Taxonomy (NCBI): domain Eukaryota; kingdom Metazoa; phylum Arthropoda; class Arachnida; order Araneae; family Araneidae; genus Argiope; species Argiope argentata. Next base: position 511,492 of record JAOUZG010040215.1, read on the forward strand.
GTTCCTGTAGTTTTAACAACGTAGAAGAAGAAAAACCTTACCTAGTTACAATTAATTAACCATAAAAATATATTTTAACTAACCACAAAAGTTAATTTATTATTTTAACTAACCATAAAACTTCACTTATTATTTTAACTAACATATATAATACCTTTAAGTTAGCATAGTATAGACTAAGTGTCATTAATTGTAGTATCCTCTTTTAGTTATTAGTTAAATTCTAAACTTAGTTGCTCTGTTATGAATAGAATTCCTAAATTCATATAAGAAAGTATATCTCAAACATTTGCTGACGAAATTCTCATGGAAGAAGTACAATAATTAACTGGCCAGAAAAAAGTATGAAAGGCCGAAACGGGACTACAACAAAGGACGAAAAACTTATGAATGCGGGAAGTCCTTGACTTCGACCGTGACTGTTGTAAAATGATCTTCTGAGGCGGCTATCATTCAGAGCTCTTATAGTTAATTTATTATTTTAATAAGTATCAGAAGTCAGCCGTTTGTTATTGATCTATTTTATTAAAAAAATACTTTGTTTCTTTATTATTTTATAGATATCTTTTTCATCATCTGAGATCCATTGCAAAGCTTTGAAAGTCACAAATTTTTTTAAAAAAATGTTAAAATAAGATTTAATGTTGAAATAGTAAACTAATTTTACGCTTATTTTGATTAAACGTTCAATAGATAAGTTAAATATGATAGATAAACTAATAAAGACTTTTTTTATGACGATCTATTTAAGTTTCGAGAATGGTAGTAAGAGCTCATTATTTTTGCTATACGACGAATAATTTTAAATGGTAGAAAATTAATGATAATTATTATTTTTATAATGTTCAAAATTACAAGACCTATCCAAATAAGCCTATATCTATTCTGCAAAGGTATTCAAAATTTATTCATTTATAAAAATAAAAATTAATATATTCTAAAAGTTTATATGCCCTTTTAAATTAACAAGTTAATAATAAGAATTATAGCAAAATTTATGATTTAACTTAGACAAAAATATTTTTAAAAAATCAGAAACCTACATGTTTAATTGGATAATATACAAATAAATGATAGAGCTCTTATTTTAATTTTCTTAAATAAGAGCTCTATCATTTTTTTAACACGAGGTAAAAAAAAAAAACATTACAACTGTCAAATAATCCAAACTTAAAATTTTAATGAATCTTCACCTTATACATTCACCTGAGCTTTAGGAAAAGAAATATTTGCGAAATTTTGCATGTTTCTTTATATTTATTCGAATGCTCGTCAGACAATGAACGAAAATAGAAAAGGCTGAAATATTTTACGAAGTTTTTACACAGTCTATCCGCTTGTCCGTCCATTTATAAGAAACCGCGATAACTTAAAAATATAAATCTATAACTAGATAAGTTACTTACTAATGATGAAACCGAATTAAAAATGTAAAAATAAAATGAAAATTATATAATAACAGGCGAAGCAAGTCGAAACTACACTGGGTAGTGTGACACACATTTTAGAACCATTACTTTACACAAACGTGACCGAGACCCACAACTTGAGGAGGCCTGAATTTTAAAAAACTCGTATGAAAGTGGAAAAGATGTCGATTAAATTAATTGTGATATTCAGGTTATTGCTAAGCAAAATTTTGAAAAGAAAATCAGTTTTCAAATGTCGTCCAGCTTGATTGATGTTCCAGTTATACACTCAATCGGAAATTGTTTACAGTTTCTCTTTAAAACGATCTGTTTTCTGTTAAATAAAAAATTAAATTATTATTATTACTGAAGGACACAAATCATGCATTCATTCATTTAACTTTCTGTTGATTTTTTCAAAATTATATTCCACTTTCTATATTTCTGAAATAGAAATAATATTGCTTAAAATAATCGAATTATAATGGCTCGAATATAGTTAATCTTTTATAGAATATATAATAATTTGAACACTAAAGAATATATTTGTTTTAATGTTTAATATGAGCCAGAATTCATATTTTGAATTTCAAACGATAAAAAATAAAATTTTTATTTCTATTCCTCTCACCAGACAATTTTTTTATCAATATATTCGTGTTCGTATTCTTTAGATTTCTGTTTTAATTTTCAGAAAATGGAAACTAAAACAAAAAAAAATAAAAACATCATTTTTATTATTATTTCCTTTTCTTTTTCATTTATTATTTTTGGGGCAGTTATTTCAATTTCAGCAGTATAAAATTAACACTGTAATAAAATACTGTTTTTAAAAAATTTCAGTTTTTTACCCTATAAAAAATTCGAAATTCACTTCTTTTCTCTCTTTTTTTTTTAAAAAATTGATAGATATTCAGACTTTCCATTCATTGGAAGAAGCGTTCGGACAAGAAAAAGATCGTCGAAAAACCAGCTCTTATTTTCCCTCTATTCTTTTATTCTTTTTTCTCCTTCACTTAAAGCTGCAACTTAAAAGCTGCCATTCAACATCTGTCTCGCGGAGAAAAATAAAATAAAAACCAAGAGAAAAAAATATGGGGGGAGATCGCGCAGAACTTGTTGTGCCCGCATCGAATCCGGATTTCGAGTACATCTGTCCCACCAGGTCCTATTCATTGATGGAATAAATATACAAATGAAAAAAGCGACATATTTCATGAAAGTGCCTCAACCATTGCCATTCGCCTATTTAGAAAGTTGCGGGAGAAATTAAAACCTGGTTTGTAAGCGGGTCATTCGATTACGGCTGTTTTTCTTCTATTTTTACAACACATTTTTCACTTAATATACAGCCTTTCCTTAAAAGTTTTAAGGTTAAGAAACAGGTAAAAAAAGCAATATAAAAATTTTTACATTTTAACAGTTATTGTATCTAACTGATTCAGGTCATGTTAAGAGTGTTTAAAATATTTTGTGGGTCAAAAAAAGATGTATCAAAAAAAAAGAGAGAGAGAGCAGAAAATGTTTACTAAGTGAAAACGTTCTCTGGGAAAAAAACACTTATTCGAAGAATTATATATAACCTACGAGGGTTAAAAAGAAAACTAGCTAAAACTTACGAGTTCTATTATTCCTTATTTTATTATTAATGAAATAATAAAATTACTACACTAATATAGTTTTTTAATTTAAAATAATTTGAAATTAAAGAGATCACTCAAGTAAAAACTGCCTACCTGATTCCAAATTATTCTAATTTACAAATTACAGAATCGATAATGCGTTTTTAAAGTAATACGTCATTGATTTGTTAGTAACGCAATGTACCCATCTTAAGAACATTTCCAGAACTATGCATTACTTTCAAAATATTTAAATGTTGTAAATAGCTCAAAGGACCGGCTTCCTTAGAAAAACATTTTTGAAACTTTTAACTATTATTTTTTACGTTATGTTTTTTATTATGCTTTTTTTATTATAATTAAAATAAATATTTCTATTTCTTTCAATGTCTTTACTGCTCTCAGAAGTTGTTAAATTCCAAAAAAAAAAAAAAAAAAAAAAAAAAACCCCTTTCTGAATGAATATTTAGTAAAAGCCTGCGTATTTATTGAAAGATTCTGTAATAGTAAAGATTCAATATGATTTAATAAAAATCAAAACTATTCTTATCCGCATATATCGTTTGAACATCGAGTTTTTAAGTTGTAAAATTTAAATTTTAAATTAATTTATTATTTGATTTAAAAATGCAATAATTTATAATTAAAAATATAAACATTAAAATTATTTCTGTATAATTAGCTAAATCATACTAAAAAGAAAAATTAAATCAATTTAGAAGTTCATTTAGTATCCTTATAAAGGTTTTTGCTTTCTTTCTTCTGATGACGCTATTAAAATTTTTTAGATCTACTCGTAATATATGATTTAAAGATTGTCTCTTTAGAAATCAATATTCGGGGAAAGGAACATTAATCTTTTTTAAGGGAAGAGGAAATTTCTAATAAACAGCACTATAAATTACGTTGAAGTTTTTTGGAAATTTAAATCATTCTATTGAGAATTTAAAAAAATGTATTGAATATTTTTTGCATAATATTAACCCCATGTGAAACAAGATTTTTTTAAATAAATTTTTTAAAAAGCAACTTATAATTACTTATCTCTTAAATTCTAAACAATTAATAATAACCAGTTTTAGTTATTTTCAATTAATATAGTTATTTCAAAACAAACTTTTCATAATTTATTTATCTACGTGGAATACTAAAATAATATAGTTTTAAATAATATTATTCTATAATTTGCGCTAATTTGTTTTAATATGAATGAACTATTTGATTAATTATTTAATTATATTGAAGAAAAAAATTTGTAATGAATTTTTGTATTTTGAAGCACAAAGAAGAGAGATGAGAGTTAATTCAAAATACGCAGACGATTTTTCTAATTTTTTTTATCTCTCTTATAAATATTCCTTTTAGAGTATATCATACAATTAGAATAGAAAGTTTTCTAACAGCTCTCTAAATTTAGGATAAAAAAATCTAGAAAAAAGAAATTTTTCAACGAATTTCGATTTTTTTTTTCTTGGTATGCATGCATTTGTTTAACATTTTTCTGTTCACTCGTTTTGTGCCTAAAATTAATACATATTGGAAAATATCAGTCAATATTCTCTGCATTTATTGTTAATTTTTCCAAGTGTTTTCCTAAACTAAAATACTGAAAAGGTTAATTAAAAAAATTTTACTATTAAATGTTTGAAAAACGGGAAATTGTAGAATTCATCAAAAATTATATACCCTGATAATTGATAGAAAGTAAAATTCCTATTTAAAAGAAGCTATTCAGTTGTTTTTAAAATTGAATGAAATATATGAAATCTGACTTCCAGCTCCAAAAATAATTAAATAACAGCATTTCGAGAATTGAAGTCTAAACATTGTAATATGTATCCAAATTAAGATATTGACAATTACATTAACACCAGAATATATTCGATGAGTTTTTAATTGTTTCTTTTTTTATTTCATGAAGATGGTTTCCTAAAGCATTCTAATTAACTAATTGCTGAAGGCAATTTAATTATTGTTGATACCAAAAAGAAAGGTTTACCTCTAATCATAAGTATAAATAAGTACATACTTGTGTTTTACTTGTCTAAGTACTTACTTAGAGAAGGTTTGTACTGTGGCTCATAGGCTCGAGCCACGTCACGGCTCGACCACAGTTCTCGTCAGTGTTGCTGTTGCGATTATCTGATCATTCCGTTTTTTTAAGGTTTTTTTTTTAATTCATGTGCCTTCGAGGTGAGTTGGAGAATCAGTGATATCAGTTACAATCTATCTAATTAACTAAAGTCACATTCAATTAGTCAAAGCAATTTTGACTCATCGAGTTTACATACACATATATAGACAGATATTGCTAAAAAAATGTGTTGATCGCCTAGGGGAGATATAAAAAGTTAAACTTCGCCAAACTTTCTATTTCCATTTTTTTTTAAATTTATCGATTAAATCTTATTTTTCTTTGTGAACTTCTTAAACAACGAAGTAAAGAAATGAATGGAATCCACTGGGTGATTTTCCTCACATTGCTGTTTATATTATTATTTTAAAAAAATAGCCTTCTAAACTATAAATTAAAAAAAAAATATGCATTTTAGACTTCTTGCTTTGAGCCGAATATGTCCAATAATTGTAATAGATTTTCCAATTTTGAACTCAGAACCATATCACATTCATTTACAGACGAGAATATAAGTTTTTTGACATATTAGGTCTAAATTTTGTCATATATCGACAAATTTGATGGTAATACTATTCGCTGAATCTTATTCATCTTGCTCTTAGAAATTTTCAATCTTTCTTTTATTCCTTTGTTGTCATTGTTATTATTTTCTTATGCTCACAGTTGGGCAAACAGACAAACTTTTCTTAGAACAAATTTCTTCTACAATTTGATGGAATTTTTTTATTCGACTATAAATATTGCTTATCATATTTTAATCGTGTATATTGTCTTCCAATAGGTTCTAAAACTCTCCACGCTTTTGCGTTTGCGTTAAGATGAATAACTCAACAAAATATGGGTGGGAGGAAAGATGAAAGGAAAAGAGGCTTACGTTTAACAATAAAGTAAATTATGGAAATTATGGGCATCCTTCTGCGCTTCATCCCTTAGTGAGATAGAATCGTCTTAAATTGATTGTCTCAGGATACTGAAATGAACAGCACATATTTTTCGAGTTTTTGATTTGACAAGTTCGTAATCAAACACAAAACCGTTTTTCAGTTCCTATTATTAGTTCACACTCTCCCTATATATATTTATATATTTGTTCAAATTTTCAATCGTTAATAAAATACTTTTTATCTATTTACTCAGGTTCAAATGCATTTTTTAAAAGTTGTTTTGAATGACACTTGATTTTGTTACAGTTTTTTCAAATATTAACATTAATTAAATAAAATTACTTTTTTAAATAATTTATATAGAATTTTAGCAGTTTGTAATGAAAGTTTAAATCAACGAACAGTATCTGAATCTGTAAAATGCAAGATTAAATTTTTAAAAATGTGTAAATTTTAAAATTTAAATCAGTAAAATAATATCCCTTTTTTTTCTTCTTTTGTACTATTTTAGTTTGCAGTAAAATATAACACAGCTTTAACTTAAGATATCCCAATAGAATTCTACTACTGTACTATGTAGAGTTAATCCTAGAATGAGAATGATGAAACTAAGCTCTCGGCTGAACAGAAAGCGTCTGTCATTTGTGGGTTGCCCACGTAAAATAAAATACGTATATTTTATAGGAAAGTAACTTCTTCAAAAAAACTTAATAACTCCATTCACATTTAAAAAATCGCAAAAATTTTGGACGTGAATATAGGGCAAAAAATAATTCCTTTTTTAAACCTGTCATTTTATTATATTTTTTTCTAAAAAAAATCTATTTTACGGTTATATGCCTTAAATTAGCACAAAGTTTGAAAAATCAAAAAAATAATAATACTCCATCGTATTGTCCACTCTTGGGACATATGATTGCTATTGTGTTTATGCATAACAGCTGTTGCTTTAATTAAATTAATGGTTTAAAAATTTACGAATATAGAATAAATTTTAAAACTTATTTTGTTATAGAAAACTCATTTTATTATGGCAAATATTCAAAAATATTGATCTCCTTGTCGAAGGAAGAATGTTTTAAGAAACTATAGATGTAGGAAACAAACAATTTTTTTTCCAGACCTAAGGATTAAGTATAGAGAGAATAATTTTAGTTGTCTTTTTAAGAGACCGACTTGATAAAAATTTCTCCATACAGTTCTTGTGAATTCATCAGAACCTAAAAATTGCTTTTAGCATCAAAAATTGTAAAATCTGTCCGGAAAAGTTATAAATCTATATAATTATAATGGATTATAATAATATGCTGTGATTTTAATGGACAAATAATTTTCCAATAGATATCGAATATAAATAAAAAGTTGCCAACATTTCCGATTGAAGCAGGAAAATAAAGAGTAATTAATAATTAAGTTAAGTCTTTATAAAAAATACTCTTTAATAATACTCGTCATGCCTATTTTTCATATGTTTTATTTCTAAAAATTTGTTTTATGAACAAATATAAAAACTAATGAAAGTGGTCTCCCCAAAACTTTTTCGCATACTCTTTTAAATTGTTATCTCAGGGAACAACTTTCAAGGAATTTGCGTGCATTAGTTACGAAATATTAATCTTTGTTGTCAATTTACAATTTTCTTTGAATTTATCGTCTCATCATTGGTGAATTATTTGGCAATAAATTTCTAGCATGTGGTTAATAGATCAATAAATTGAATCTATGTTTTAGGCGAATTTTACGCAATCGATTGAAACAAAAATTTCGTACAAAACTGCAATTTTAGTCACAAAATCCCGTACCAAAATTGATATATTTATCACTGAATCTTTGAGCTATTGCATTCACATATTTCTGAAAATAAAGACTTACAGACGGTTTATTATTTCATGGGTTTGGCTCAAAATTTGAAAGTAGTCTACAATATATATATTAAATCTGTGCATCGAATTTTATCTACCGAGATCACTTCGTTTTGTAGTTTTGGAGTTAAATTATAATCGAAATGCTAGACAGACAACCTTTCTCTGGGCGAATTTTGTACAAAACTTGATAGAAATTTTCAAATTCGGTATAAAGACCGTAAACTAAATTTTATCCGTCGAAGTCACAGAATTTTTTAATTGTCTTTGTCAAAGACCTTTTCAAGAAAGTTGTTTTTCCCCTCGAGCTCAGGGAGGTCTCAAACTTTGGAGATTCGTCGAAATTTCGCGTTCGAATTTTTTGACTATTACTTCATAATACTTTCTCTTTACGGCGTGTACGAAAAAGTAATAATGGATCTTCATTTTTATTTCACATTATATAATTTTTGTTAATGTTCAGCCACAGAATTTCAAAACTGAAAAATAAAAGAGAAGACGGTTCAGAAATACTGAAAATTGAAAAGATCCAAGGACATGCTCTTTAATTCTTTTCAAGTAGATGATTTAAATGTCCTTATAAATGGTAAAACAATCTGTATATATCTATTTATTGTTTTTTAAATATGGAAATTTCAAAATATTACTGAAAAAGGGACACTGGAATCTTTATCAGAAGCCTACTTTTCTAAGAAGTCTTTTGTGGTCCCTTTGAGAAAGAAAAACTTAACTTTCTTTCTTTTTGATTTCGTTTCTATCCTCATATCAATCTTTCCAACACTTTTTAAACTTTCTTTCATTATTTGCATTAAAATAGTATTGCATTTTCAGTATATCCAAAAGCAGACAACAAAAATGCCATTTGTCTTGTTTCATATCGTATGCAGACTAAAATTGTTGAATTAAAAGGCCAGAAATAAATATAAGATTTTAAACGAATCGAAATATAAATAATGTATATTTCTTGTAATTCAAAAATCCATTTTTTCCGATACTCATCTTTTTTTTTTACATCCGGATTTGCGACGTTCTACTCTGATAATCCGAGTTCTTTGTTCTCGAAAGCTATATCTTTTTGGCTGCTGAACAACTCAACTCGTTTTCGAGGCCAAAGACATTTCACAGATGTTCGGAGCGTTGACTGTTGATGTTGTCTTAACTGTAGTGGGGCGTTGAGCTTCACGCTAACGCTTTGTTTTGTTATGACTCCTGTCTGTTCTTTGTGTTCAGTTCTGTGCGCGGTGTATCTTGTTTAACGCGAAGTCTTATAAAATGTGTGCCATGTTAAAAATTTTGTGAATTGTATTATGATCAGTCGGAAAATATTTTCGACTGAAAGAAATCCAAATTTTGTTGGAATTCGGCCTAGGAATGTTAAAAGCACTTGTGGGTACACGAAGCTCTCAACAAATGAGAGCTTTCCCGACAGTAAGTTCTTCACCCCAACATGCTGTCATTCCTGCTCAATCTTTTTTTCATCCTACCGTAAATCCACAAGATACAAAACCCGACAGACCGATCGGCTACGGCACTTTCGGAGTCGTTTGGTAAGTTAACTTCCTTTGTTCACTCTGTGTTTTGCGAACAAAGCATGATTCAGTCGCAAGGTGCATAAACTTTTATCGGACACTTTTAATTGATCATATGCTAGTTATGTCACTGAAAATTTTTTGACATATCGTATGCCAAAAATTTTTTTTAATTGTTGGTAAACTTTCCCAAATACGAGAGAATTAATTTTCGTACGGGGGATCGTATAAAAATTGCAATTTTACTTGAAATTGAAAATTGAACTGATTGATGATTTCTCTGCTTTGAAATATAAGTAAATAGTTTCTGATTGTTGTAATTTTTTTCTTTAAATATATTTAATACATTTTTGGCATTAAAGTTCTTATTACTTTTATAGATCTTGATATAACTAACATTTTAAATCGGTTGGTGACAGTTTTATATATTTGCTTATACTTCACTAACCATATTTAAATTAAATATATCGGTTTTTTTATTGATGTCTTTTTCCCCCTTGTCACATTTTTTTTAAAATAATCAGGTTTTAGTTACTAAACTATCCGATCTTTTTTTTTTATTTCTTTATTTCAGTACCTGCTACGTAAAATCTATGTTTTAATAATAATTTTACTATCAAAATATTGCAAACTAAATATATACACTAATTGTGAAATTTTGTATAAAATTATGAAAGACATTGTCGAAATTACTTATAGGCAGGTACATAAATATTTTTTTAAATTCTAATTTCTTTTTAAAAAATTTGAATTTATTGTTATTAATATTTAATTTGATACTGTATCCAGGAACATTTGATTATTTTTGTATAAATTAATATACTTATGTATTTATAAATATTATGATTAAATTTGGCATTCTTCAGTAGTATGTATGTTTAAAGGATATTAAAACACAAGATATTTTTTAGAACAGAATTTCCTTTCTAACTAAAAAGAGCAAACATCAGTATCAAGACTTGGTGTGCCATTTGAGATATAAGCTTTAGAATTCATCAAAGTTTAAAATTTTATTTTCAATTCCAAAAATAATGAAATAATTTATTGATAAAAAATAAATAAATAAAAGTAAGGAATTTTAAAATGGAATAAAAAAATGTTTCATTGTTCCTTATTTTTACATCAGATTGAGCTATTTATCTGAATCTTATTAGGTACATGATACTATATTCAGTAGATAATAAAAGCCATGCAGGAGAACCCTTCATTGCCTAACTTTTTCAAAATTATCTAAAAATAAATTATCTGCTGATATTTAAAAAAGATAAGTCAATAAAAGAAAATTCAGGATTGTTGTGATAGATATTATTAAATTTTAATAAATTGCTAATATAGTTCTTAATATTGGCAGATATATCTTCTTCCATAGCTGTATTATTTCCAAATTTTTCATTCATACTTTTTTTTTGTTATACATACAAGTTGAGCAATTTTAAATCATCATCAAAACTTAAGAACAGAATAAAATTCCTACTGTGGGGACAAATATATGTTCATAATCAACTAAAAAAATTTGTAGAAATTCAATTTAAATGCAATCAGAAATTATAAAAATCTTGTAAATAAAAAGTTGCTATTTTTATTAATTTGGTCTATTTAGCTTTTAATTTTTAGGTATTTTTAATTTAATCAAGATGTTAATGATTTCTTATAGTAAATTTTTTTATTTAAACAACTTTTTAAAAAGATATGTATTTTTATTTGTGATTTATCAGTATTTTTTATTTGTTGACAGTTGTATTAAATAAGATTTTCCATACTTATTGTTGCAGACAAATAATATTATCATTTTACAGTTCATTGTGTTTGCATTTTTTAAAAATTTATTTTGAAAAACTTGCCTTGTATATGTGTGTGTGTAATGATATTTTTAAACTCTTAATTTTAATCCTAATTAATTTCCAAAGCCCTATCTTAATTTAGCCCATAGTTATATCATTCTAAAATATTCTCTTAGTTCATGATCTATTTCACTCGCTCTAGTTAATTAATTCAAGAGAAGCTGTGTAAAATTGCTGAAACAGCTAAACACCTGTTACTTTCTCACACTCCGTGGGAGAGATGAAAATTGCTCATCTAAGCAAAATACTTTTAAAAAGATCCCTGTGTTTCCCTTACCTTTTATATGTGAGAATCGGAAATCCCCACTGCAATCCACGTTTATAAGCTCTATAAAAAATATTTATCCCTATCCAAGTCTTGGTATTTAAGACCAGGGATAATGATTTCCCGACCCTTTTTTGTACACTTAGCTTTTCTGCCAGTTTTGTGTTGTGTTGTGCTCATCGCTTTCGCTTGTAAATAATGCCTGCTCCCATGATGGAATAAAAAGAACTAAAAATTCAACCTGTATTTCTCTGTTTTCAGCCACGACTCTGTTATTTGCTCTTAACAAATTATTTAAATGTTTTTCATTATATATATATATATATATATTTGCCAACCTTAAAAATTTGTTGCCCAATGCAAAACCATCGTTAGAAATGTCTCTAATTTTGGTATAGACTATGTGCAGATTATTTTAAATTTCTGTTAAAAAGTAATTGAGTTTTAGGTGGAGGTTTTTCTGTTATAAAAAAATCAAATTTAGACAAATCAACTTGTTATAATTTTTTTCATTTAAGGGGGTGATTTGACTATTTCTTTAAATTTTGCTAACATTTGAATTGATGGTGTCATATATATATTGTTCCTTATAAAAAATTCCTTTAAAATATGTTAAGAAAAAATGGAATAATCTATTGGAATTTCTTCAGTGTAGGAAACTCAATTTGTTAAGATAGGGGGATCTGTAAATGCTTCTACCAAATTATAATTTAAATTGATTTGAAAAAATGATTATTTTGATTTCAATATTAAATTGATATTATACTAATAGGTTTTTCAGATGTTGATGAATATATTGACAAATCTCTTGGGACTAAGAGCTATAATGAATATTTATTGCATTTATCATCAATAGAAATTGTTTTGATTTTACTTGAAATTGGGAATGAATAAAAAATTTGATTTGTTATTCTAGTTAGGAATTTTTAAATTGCTTCCTTTTAAATCTTGGAAAATTTTAAGAAATTTAGGAAAATTTTGGTACCAAAAATGGCCAAATAATGAAGAATCCTGTCAAATTTCTTCGGTGATTTTTTTTTTTTTGCTTTGCCTAGCTAACGGAGAAGTACCGAAATTTTTATGGGATTATAAATTTGTTTGTTTAAGAAAAATAATACTTGGTAACATGCTGTAAAGATTTAATTTCTGTTGTATGTGGAATTTTTTTATTCATAATTAACATGCTATTTTTACACTTTCACATGAAACTGAGATAATTTTTATTGACAATGTTATTTTATTGATTTTCACTTCTCAAACTCATTTAGCATTGCATGGACAGAAAGATCCTTGTAACCTATAATATAAATAATGCATGTATATGTGTTTATTATATATGTTGAAAAGTTATAAAAGAGCATATTTTTAAATATTAAAGCTGTTTGAATGAATTTAATAGTTACTTTTAAGTAAAAAATTCAGCAAACAATTAAATGTTTGGACTATTCCAGTTGATTTGGAATTCTTCATTACTTAAAGTAAAGATGCATATATATATCTATATATATAAATGATTTTCACTTGTATAATCTTAAGTATTAAGTTGTACCATTTTGTAATTTATTTTTAGGTCTGTCACAGATCCTCGTGATGGAAAGCTGGTGGCGCTCAAGAAAATGCCAAACGTCTTCCAAAACTTGGTGTCTAGCAAACGAGTCTACAGGGAAATCAAGATGCTTTGCTTCTTCAAACATGAAAATGTAAGAAATGTTTTTATATTATTGTAGTTGGTGATTAAAATGATGATAATCTCCCTATCGAGGATTAGTTCATATCTGTGATAAGGATTATAATTTAAGATATCTTTTTATTAGTTGTGCTCATTTCATTTTTAAAAATTAAATTTTCTCTTACATTCTTTACTTTATGAAATTATAATCTTTTATTTCTTAGTATCTTTACAAATGCCAGTTAAAAAAAATTTTACTCAAATGTTTAAAATAACGCAAATTATTTTTTCTTTAATATAAAACAAATACAAAAAAAATTTCTCCCTTGATGAATAAATATATATACATTTCTAATTTTTAGATACTCTAATTTTAATATAAATATTGTAAAATTTTATATGTTGCATTTTTAATCAGTTCATAATTTTTCTTTATTTGATTTACTGATATTTCCATGATAATTAATTTTATATGAAAAGTGAAATTCAATGTGGGGAATTTTTTAAATATATAACTTGTAAAAAAATAATATCTTACTGATTAAAATTGTAATCAAGATAGCAACTTTCTGGATTATTAATCATTTATTAGTTTCACTTTTTAATAGAAGCTGCTGCAGTATCTATTTATATTATTAAGAAATTGAACACATGCTCTTGTTCGTCTCAAATAAAATTTCATGTTTAGCTCAAGCATTTTTATTTAAAGCTGTTTAAGGTAAGTGAAAGTTAAGTAATAAAACTAAAAAATTTTAGTGTGTTACTCTATTTGATGCAATCAGCTTATACACATATATTATATACTACCTATAGTTTTGCTGATTATTTTCAATGTGATAATTTATTTTTAAAAAATGTAAAAACACACACAAGATGATGTAGATCTAAAATGATCTTATATAAATATCTAACCTTTTTTTTTTTTTGTAGAAAACTAAGAAATTTAATTCAAAATAACTTATTTTTTGAATTTTCATTGGCTTTTATCATGTTTAGATTTCATAGTACTGTTTCATTATTTGTGTTTTATGAACTCAGATTCAGTCTGGATGTACCAGAACTGGTTTAAATAATAGTGCTTAGCATCAATCAAATAGTGCTGTAAAAATGTTAGTGTGTGAAATTTTTTTATGTATAATTTTCGTATATGAGCTTTCATCCAGAATAAAATTGCAGTGTGTTGAAATGATATTCAATTTATACTGTCGACTTTTTAGCTGCTTATTGCAAACAACTTGAAAATTGATTGAGTTGTTAATATTTTAATTTAAGATATATTTTCCCTTTCTTTCATAGGTTCTGTCTGCTCTCGATTTGCTGCAACCACAGAATCTGGAAACTTTTCAAGAAATGTATCCTTTCACTGTAATTTATATATATAAACACTATATGTCTGGCAATATCACATTGGTGCCTTGCAAAACTGATTAAAGTGAACTGAACCAGCCTTATCATTTTCAAAAAAAGAAAGAACTGATTTGAAATGTAAATGGTATAGTGTTAAAATATTGTTTCTCTTCAATTATTTTATTATTTAATAGGTTTTTTTTTAGAAATTTAAATTTCCTTAATGTATAATTAGTTATGTGATCACAGAACTTATGCAAAGTGATTTGCATAAAATTATTGTGTCTCCTCAACCTCTTAGTACAGACCATATCAAAGTTTTTTTGTACCAGATTCTGAGAGGTATGTAAAATTGCAGTTTATAATAATTTTATATGTGCAGACTTTTTCTTGAATGTCTTTATTTTATCTAATATCAATGCTGCATCTGGAAATATTGTGTATAATTTTAATCTTTACATATAAATAATTGAAATACATGTATGAATCACTTTTACCATGAATTTATATTTGAAAGTTTGTTTTTAAAAAGTGAGAAATAATATTTAATTGTTTTTTATAATTTACTTTTGTTACTGTTTTTTTGGCTGCACTGTTTAAGAAATTTTGCTGTTTTAAATATTGTTAAAATTTTCATGATGACTAAAAAACTCTTAAAAGAAAAATATTTTAAATGAATTTCTTTTCTGTTCTTCTGCGGAACTGTATGTTTGGATTTGTAGCTATTATGTTTAAAATTTTTAAAAAAAGAAAAACATGTTGATTCAGCTCTTTATATTACAAGCGTTTCATTGATGAAATTAGCTCATTTAATCTAAAAAATGTTGCTTCAGATTTACCAGAATCAATTTTTTGTGAAGTCTAATTCAAACATTTTAATAAATGTTTTAGTCATAGGATTTTTTTTCTTTGTATTGATTAATAATCTCATGGCAGTTAATTGTAATTTTTATTCATTTAAGAAATTAAGATTTGAATACATCTTTTTATTTAATAAATTATTCATATTTATTATTGGATGTATTTTAGTTATTTTTATTACCTATCCACTGTTTTGTTTCAATTAAACACAAAAGTTTACTTACTTGAAGATATGAAATATTTATATACATTGAATAGTTGTGTAACCTCATTTTTCTATATGTAGATATTAAAGTAATTGTTGCTTAGTCACAAACATATTTTTTTCTTCTGATTATTTATGATTATTCATAATTTTCAGGCCTCAAGTATCTTCATTCTTCTAATATTTTACATCGAGATATTAAACCTGGAAATTTATTAGTTAACAGCAATTGTGTCTTAAAGGTAATTTTTAGTCCCTATCTTGTTATCTCAAATCATTCTTATTTATTGTAAGTTTTTAATGTGAAGTATTTGTTTACCTATTGTGCTGCATGTCTTTTTAAAACAAAAACCAGTTACTAAACATTTATGTAGCTTGATCATGTTACTATTTATTATTTTGCTGTTTTAAATATTGTTAAAAATTTCATAATGACTAAAATTGTGCAAAACAGGAATGCTTTTTGACTTGATTCTTGAAAGCCCTTAATGCTATGCATCAAGTAGGGATAGAGCAGTAATGCACAGTTTAGATTTGTATAAATATTTAAACAACAAATTATATTGATTCTTCTTGATATGTTTTCTTCCTGTTTTACATAATTCTAGAAAGCAGAAAGATAGTTTTAAACTAAATTAAATCACTTCACTTAATATTTGAAAAATTGGTTGATGCTTATATAACATGGTTATTTTCATTTTTTTAAAAATCCATTTGTTTTGAATAAATAATTTGTAAGAAAGTATTTTTTTTTATTTGGATTATTTTCACAAAATTTTAGAAAGTAATTTTGTTTTGTTTGGGTTATTTATCTATGTTGTATGAATTATTGCATTTGTAATTTTAAATCTTTTATTTGACATTTTAAAATATAGTGAGAGAAAGTACAATAAATTTATATATATTAATTTAAAATATATAAATGTTCATAAAATTTTAATAATTTTCTACAGTTCATTTACATTGATTGGTGTGGAAGTGATAAATATTTAATTAAAATGATTTTTTTAAAATTTACTAATATCAATTACATTAATGCTGCAAAATAAAACTCTCACTGAATTTCAGCTTTCTGTCATAATTTTTTACAATCAAATTTGAATGTATGTTAAGCATGAACGGTAAAAATACAATTATAATTTCCAGAAAATTGTGCCTGCAGTGATTGAGAAATATATTTTGCTTTCTTTTGTAATACCTTTCTAAAGATATTTTTCCCATTATTTCTCTTTTGAGCTGTAAATTATTTTTTATCCTTTCAGATATGTGATTTTGGCCTTGCTAGAGTTGCAGAAACGAACAGCAAAAAGCACATGACCCTTGAAGTTGTTACGCAGTATTATCGAGCTCCAGAACTTTTGATGGGAGCGAAGCATTATTCTTATGCTGTTGACATCTGGTCTGTAGGTTGTATCTTTGCTGAACTCTTAAGTCGACGAATCTTATTTCAGGCACAGTCTCCTATTCAACAGGTAATTTGGGGTTATTTGTATATCAAAGCATGCCTTTTTTGTGTTCAAATTTATTTGATGAATTTATTTTATTTTTATCATAGAATTTCGAACTAAATTATTTTTATTATTGTTATTCTTAGCCTTTCATGAATGGGATATTTTTGAAATTTATTTAGCATTCTTTTCTTCAAAGTTTATTTGTAAATATTATTTTGCACTTCAGGCATCTTTTTCTTATTTAATAATTAAAAGCTTTTAATAAGATACTTATTGGGTTACACTTATGATTTATGTGCTTATGATTTATTAATATATCGAATTTTACATCTATAAGTCCATTTAAATGCTTCCTTCTTTATCCTTTAGATTGCTTTTATTCAATGCAACATTGTTCCACTACCATTTTCTGCATACTCATTTTACATTGACACTTTTTTTCCCCTACTAAATGCATTGAATTATATTCATACGACAATTTCATAACAATTAAAAGATTTCTTTATAAAATTTCTTTTTGTACCTTCTCATTTGCCTGTTGTTAAATAATTTTATACTTGCATCTAGATTTTTTTAAAAAAATCTTTTGCTTATGTATTAAAATATCTTGAAATTTAAAATTGAGAGGCAGAAAGCTGTTTGATATTATTATGGATGAAAACTATGGCTAGAAATATTATTTAATAAATTTTTCTAATATTGAAATACAGTGTGTGTTTTATGATTACTTTGTTGTGGAGCCCCAATGGTAACAAAATCCATATTTCAATTATCCAATTAGTGAGGATTAGAATTTTTGATAAGGAATACTAATTTAGTTGTCATTAAAACTATAAAGCCCATCTCAAAATAGTTCTTCTTTTATAATTTCTAAACAAGGGTGGAATATAATTATTCTATTTATTAAATTAATCTTTCTCAATACTTAGTTGTTAATGTTTTTTCCTCCTTCCTCTGCTTTCATTGCTTATATAGTAGATAGATATATTAATTTAAAAATTATATATGGTTAAATTAATTTCTTCTTTGTAACATCTTTACTGCATTTATTTGGAATAACATCCCTTACTTAATGGTGATTTATATTATCAATTTTTCATATAAAATTTGTTAACCAGTTAATTTTTTTTTTTTTTTTGTATATTGTAAGAAATGTTGTGCTTTTATTAGTTTTTTATTGTGCCTAGTTTAAAATATTTTATTCCTTTTTAAGACCATCTTAAAATATCCCTTTAAAAAAACCTTTACTGATTTTATATTTATTTTGGTAATAAACATATCTGTATATTAATATTTTATTTGTTTATTTATTTTTTTATATTACTAATTACTTCTGCATAAAGTAAAATGTTCTTTGTCATTTTCTGTTACAATTATGTCTCGTGTGCTACAGTTTTTCCTTTTGTTTCAGCTTGAACTAATTACTGATCTCCTTGGTACACCAACTAGAGCAGATATGAAATATGCATGTGAAGGTGCTATTAAACATATCAATAGTAGACCTCACAAAATGGCTTCACTGTGTAAATTATATTTATTATCATCTCATGCCTCACCAGAAGCTGTGCATCTTCTTACCAGAATGCTCCAGTTTAATCCAGTAAGTTGTTCTTAATTTAGGAATTTTCATATCATTCTGATAAATTTGAAAATGTTCTTTTTTTCTTTGAAATTACATGAATCATATCCTTCCTTTGAAATTACATTAATTATTATAACCATCTTTTAAACTATAAACTATTAAATAAGTCCAGAAAAATAATTTTCTTGTTATTTCAAATAATTTATTGTATAAGAATGTGAATTTCAAGTGGCTTTTTATCACTATATTTCATGTAATGTTTTAAATGCTCGGTTTTCTTTTTTTTTTTCAGAAAATACTATAATAAGATCAAATATAGGATATTTTTTAATTAATTTAATTTTGTTAATTTAAAAAAAAATTTAATGTGTATGTAGTATAAGAAAATATTGAAACTGATAAAATAACAAGGAATTTTACTTGAACTAAATAAAAGGCATTGCTTCTTCTTTAATCAGGGTTGTTTCTACATTTCTTAGTGATATGTGAAACATTCTGTTTTTCATATGTTCATGTAGATATAAACAAATATTAGATTAAAAATGAAGTGATAAATTAAATTTTTAAAGATAAATATAGGTATTTAACTGATATTTGAAGTAGAAAAAAATGTATGTGATGTTTGTGTGAAACTTGATACCTGTACTTATAAATATTTTCTTAAAAGTTTTGGGCTTTTTTCATACAATTATGTAAAGCTTAAATTTGGATTGAGAGGGGAAAAAATTTTGAAGTTGACTGCTAATACTCTTTCTTTAATGTGGCATATATGATTGAGTAAAATGCTATTTTCTAACTTTTAAAACATGTTAAATTCAATAATTATTGTTAATAGTTCCTGCATACCAATATAATAAGGCTTATTTTAATTTCTAATCCATTTCCCATTGGGGGTTCTAATTCGGCCGTACAAATAATTGGTAGCTCCATCTATGAATAAAACTTTTCTCTGTTCTAAGAAAATAGCTTGAGAAGAAAGAAGCGACATTCATAAGTGATAAGCATAACTAAATCCATTGTATTTATCTGAAAATATTTTTTTAATTTCTTTCTGTAGTGATTTCCTTGCAGATATTAAACAATCTGATAAAAAATCTTAGTATACAACTCTTTGACTCTCACTGAAGACATATCCCCATAGTTTATTAAAGATGATCAGATTTTAATAATATTTTCTCTGTTTAGGACAACAGAACAACCGCTCAAGAGGCTCTGAGTCATGCTTATCTTGATGAAGGAAGACTCAGATACCATTCTTGTATGTGCAGTTGTTGTCTGACCACCGCTGCTGGCCGTCTCTACACTGATGATTTTGAACCTGTGGCCCATCAGCGGTTTGATGACTCATTTGAAAGAAATCTTGTATCTGTTAATCAAGTCAAAGGTAATAACAAACTGGCAGTTCACTTTTAATTTTCACTTATTTTGCATCGAATGCAAGCGATTATCTCATGCAAAGCAAAACTTTTCCAATTTAATGTGTCAAATGGAAATTTTAATGTTTGAGCTTGAGATATTAGATGAAATTTAATCTTGATTGTTTTCCGATTTTATAAATTTGTATTCTTTCAATTAACAGTTATGAATGTAAAAGAATAAAAGTTCTTAAAAATGTCTTTTGACAATTTTACTGTGAAAAGGCATGAATTATATGTATAAAAATTATAAAGAATGATTAGTTTGAAATGGAATACATTGTCATATTTTACTTGGATTTTTATGGAATTTTTTTTTTATTTAACAAGTATAATTCTGGAAAGAATTATGTGACTTGATTGTATATTAAAAAATATCATTAAATATATTGGATATTGCTATCATTAAATGTATTATTTTCAGCATATTAACATTATTAGATAGTATTAAATTGCCTTTTATTATTTAGCGGAGTTGCACACTTTTATACACGAACATTGTCGAAGATCTCGACGAGTTCCATTATGCATCAATCCACAATCAGCAGCCTTTACCAGCTTTACTAGGTAAATAAAAACTTATTTTGAAACAAATTTCTGAAATTGAATCTTATTTTGCATGTCATGTGACCTCTGATAAAAGTGATAGCTTTAGTATTATTAACATATTTACATCTTTACATTTCTGTCTTTTTATAAAATATTCATATTTTTCCCTAAATGTGCAAATAGTATCAATTGTATATGCCATATTTGACATAATTTGTTAACAAACAATTTTTTTAAAAAAAGTGTTTATTTTTTTATTTTTTTTTTATTTATAGAAGATTTAAAAATGAAACACAATTTAGCATTTTGTATCTAATATTAAATTGCTGTTTTTCTTTTCTGATGTTATTTCAATTGCAATCTTCTTTCAGTTCTGCATTAACTTTTATTTTTTTACTATCTAAACAAAAAAAAAATCAATTTTATTTGCTGTGGGCTAAGTGTGAAATATAGCATTCTAATTGAATACAACACATGGTATTTTATGGAATGCCAAATTTACAAAATATGAAATTCATCTCTGATCTTGATTTTTTAATCGAAAGAGCACCATATAAAGCTCATTTTGACTACATGTCTTAAGTTAATCTTATATATATTTTCTTCCCTCAAGATATTTTGAAGGAGATAAATACATGGGAAATACATAAAATACATGGGGAAGCTATAAAATATAATTAAAAGCATCTAAACAATGCATAAAGAGGAAATTTAATTAGCTACAATAAAGAAAATTACTTGTTACAAAAAAAAAGTTTACAGTCAGTAGTGGATTAAAGTAACTTGATCATGACATTCTTATTGAAGAAATTTCTGTTCTTGCTCCTTGTTATGTTTGTTTTAAAAAAATTAGTGGTGTACATTGTATGAAGAATTATTGGAAAATTCTTTACTTCTATGGTCATATTAGTGAAAATGATAGAACTTTTTGTACTTTCTTTGTTTCAAAACTAAGAAGGAAATGGGAAGTGGAATTAACTTTAAAACAAAGCTAAATATACTAAAAAGAAGGGGGCGGATTATATAAAAATTTGATTTTTTACTTTTTATTTAAAGCACATTAAATGGCTCTGTCTTGCTATTTATGCGAAATAAAATTAAGTGCTGTTCAAAATAAAATTATTTCCCCTCTCTCTCTGCAACACTCATTTTTTTTTCTTTAATAAGAAAGCATAAATTTTGCTCTTGTAGAACTTATAATTCAAAATATGCAAATTGGAATTAGTTTACTGACATTGTTTCATCATTTTTTCAAAATAACATTTGTAGTTTTGAGAAAAAGGATGCCTTTTTAATAAGCCCTATTATAACCTTTCCATTTTTACACTTTACCTAAATAACACTTGTCATTGTATAGAATGGATAAGGATTTTATACAATGCCTAAAGACAATGTGTAATAATTCTCATATTTCATACATTAATAGCTACGTATGTATAATTTTGCAAACTAGAACATGTAGAAAATATTATTTCAGTAAATAATATTGGTATTTTGATTTGATAAAATGTGTTAAATCAGATTCATTTGTATCTTATTTTTACAATATTAACTTGAGACATGATTTATAATATCCTGCATTAGACCATATGATAATTTTATCTCAAAATATAACCCATAGACACACATTAAGCACTTAAAAATCCAAGCAAACTTATTGCATAGTAAAGGTAAAATATTTATATGAATAGTGTTACACAAGTAGATTGTGAAAATGCAATATGCCATAGCAATTGTATTATATTGAAGATTTAACAATGTAGTTGATAATTTGTTAAAAATTAGTTGAAACCAGGAAAGATAGTGAAAATACATTAATGCTGTTAAATCTGTAGGGTATATTTAAAAAATAAATATTGATTTTCTATGTCTGATTCTTTCAGCTCAACAGTTGCTCATCCATCAGAATTACCACCTTCTCCTCATCAGTGGGAATAATCATTTTTAACTCGAAGAATAAGCCAAATGAAAATTTTCTTTCAATACTACTGTGATGCAATGCTCTAGGATGAATGAATTCTAGAGGGTAATGCAAGATACTGTGTTCACTTACGTTTACTTCCATATTAAATTTGTTCTAATTTATATTCTGTGGCTAGAGGCAGGAACTATGATGCACCCTGGTAATTCTTAGAATAAGTATAATTGCTTATTTGTGTATGATCTGGTATTGTGTGTTGAAACCATAACTCTTTGTTTTAGTAATGTCTTTCTTTCTATGATGCCATTTGAGCACCTATATGAACAATTTCCAACTGCCACATGACATTTTTTAAAAACAGAAATGAATTTCTTGCAATGTTATGATTGCTCTATGGCCTTGTAGCCTTAGAAGGGTGTGTTTGTAGATATGTTCACCTAGACTTATCCTTATTCATTAATCACCTGTATTTGACTGTGGAATTTTAACTATATGACAGTTCAGCATCGAAGGAGATAAGAATTATTTTTATAAATATACTGTAATACTCATTTTACATGCCTTTAAATGCTAAACAGTTGTGGCCTACATCAATTGATTTGTTGTTAAATAAGTACATTAATGGTATAGATATATTTAAGCACTATAAATTACTAGGTAATTATCAATTCTGTTTCTCTTCCAAAAGCACCATTGGCCTGTAAGGGTGCAGTATTGATATTTAATGCTATGTGATAAGACACTGAACTTGTGAAAGTGTGACATTTAATTTTATTTGCTTTAAATGTTTTTTTATTTTTATTTTAGAAATGTGGTACATTTTCTTTGTTGCTACAGCATGATTTTGTTAATGTTTTTGCATTGTTGATGATCAATAATTATATTAAGCACAAAAAAAAGCAATGTTTTTATTGTTTGTTTGCTTTAAAATTAGCTTGTTGAATTTGCATAGATGGAATTAGTGATAGACGAGTATGCAATCAAAGTTGTTGCTGTAGTGTATTTCATTAAAATTATTTCCCAGTTATTTCTTGCTACTGAACTAAAAAACGAAACATTGTGAGCTTTTTTTAATCTTAACAAAATATGAAAAAATTGTTTAGATTATAATCCTTTTATTATTTGTGTAATTAAAATTGATCTCTTAAAGTGTGCTTTTGTATAGAAGATCGAGTTTACAATTTTCCTGTGTGAATCTGCTAAATGTTTATAAAATATCATTATCTTGTTATAATGTAATAGCTCATAACAATCTCCATTGTAACCTCAAACATGCGCACATTGTGACAGATGGCCTTTGAAATATGAAAGTACTTTTAACATTTTTGGATTTAGTTAAAATTTATTTTTAAGTATTTGGTTATTGAAAAACTACATATAATAATGATTATAAGACTATTGTTTGTGCTTTAATATTTTAAAGAAAGTAGCTGATATATTTTTTTAAGATTCAGAAAATTTTACAGTAAATTATTGCCATACTAATAATTTCATCGAAAACTACTTATTCTTATAATCTGTTAGTGTAAGTAGAGCATTGAAAATCTGAATGCATCTAAATTTCCCAAAATTCTGGTGCATTCAATTTAAAAATAGTGTATTTAATATTTAAATTCATTTCGAAGAGTGCCTGTATTGCTGTATTTCATGTGAAATGTTTAGATAATTTTGTACTGACTATAATCTTAAATTTTCTGGATTTTTGATGCTCTGCTAATCTTTTTTTTTTTTTTTTTAATTTTATACGAACTCTAAAAGTTTTTGCATTAAGCTGTATTTCAAATCTGAAAAAATGTATTAATCTCTTCATGCTTTTTGCCATTCAGTCATGTACTGCACTATTAAGCTTAGCATAAGACTATTATCCATAATTCATGTGTAAAAACATCACTGCCACCAAGCCAAGAAACTTTTGTAAATAATTTGTTAAGAAGTGTTTCTGTAAATATGTTAATACCTCAATATACTGGAATACAAGTACTGCTATGAACTTTTATATTTTATTTATAACCGGACCTTTTGTGATAATAGTATTCTTGCAGTTCATGTAATTTAACTGAATTTAAACTATCCATTAGAAGTCATTCTGCTCAGTCTTTAATTGAATCTGTGGTATTTTTTAATGTATAGCTAAGGAAAGCCATTTTCCTTTTACGTATGGTTTCAAATCCTTTGCCAATTTTAGGAATAATTTTTATTCCTTTCACATATTCCAAACTATTTTTGTGTTATACGTAATCCATTTATGTTTTAGTGCTGTCCCATGATGTATTAGTTTTCTTGTGGTTTTCCTTAGTGTTACTGTGTGCCACTTATTTATTTAAACTGTAGTGGCATTACTTCAAAAAACTGAATATGTATCTTTTTATATTATAGTAGATTAGCTCAAACTTCTTCAGGGAATTAGTGTCATGTGAATCTGACATTCTAGCTTTTGTCTCAAATTTTTAGTTATGTACTTGTGGTGTAAACATTTTAATAAAGCTACATTTGAAATGGTTTTATTTATTTGACTATGTTCGAAGTACATTAATTTCCAGTTGACATAAATTGAACCGATTATGTACACAACTCCTCTAAGTAGACTTATTTACCATAGAAGATTTTATTCTCATTTTTAAACGAGATGGAGATCAAGCCTTGTGAGCAAATTCTTCCCCCTTCTTAATGTTGCCTTTCAGCTCAGGGATAGCTTTCTCAACCAAGTCTTTTTCATATGCTGAGAGTTTTCCTAGACCTAAATTCTTTTCCAATCCATTAGGCTGAAATAAAATATAACATTAAAGTAGATATCTATACAATACATTATCTAAAGCACTTTTATAAATAAAAAACACTTCAAATGTTGAAATGAAATTTGATATTAGGTCAGTCACAGAAAAACAGAACTTGACAAAAATATTAGCACCAACAATTCTTTAAAAAAACCTCAGAATAAATAAATGGATTTTGTTTATCGTTGAAATATATATTTAAGCTGTAGTAGTAAATTAGCTATTGAACCATGATTTACAATTAATATTATCACTATAATTCTAATACATCAAAAACTGAACAATCAACATTATAAATGTAACCTAGATTTTCAAGCTAAGAAACAGATGGTTACTTTTAATAATAATGGGAGAAAAGAAACTTTTCATGAAATACTGAACATTTATTCATTGACTAATATACAAACTGGTCTAAATTTAAAATAAATAGTATTAATTAATATTTAAAAGGCTGACAGGATTTAATTTCAAAATTATATAAGTTACTTTTTAAATTAAAAAAAAACAAATACCAAAATCTTAAATTTATTAGATGAATGGAATCATCATTAACCCATTCTAGGATCATGGGAACATGCTTACCCCTAAATCCATCAATCTTTGAGTGAAATTATGTAGTTTTGTTTAAGTCTTAGATGCTTTGTTTCCTTATTAATTAATCTAAATGAATTGCTTTTCTTCAGACGATCTCAATTCTAAAAATATTTTAATATATCATGACCAAGAAAAAATTGCCTTTTAAATGGTTCGTCAAACAAAACAAGTTCCAAGTCTTATTTGTATTATTTCTTAAGCTGTATAAGTTTTGTAAATCTAACTATGCAGCATTGAAAAATAATCATTTTCATTATATGGTGATTATAAGTTCAGAACCTTTCTTTGAGTCAGCGAGAAGAACAAAACTAGTGGATAATTCTCAATTAAAAAAAATATATATGAAGAAAACCTATAAAATACTGGACTTACACAAAACATTTAAAACTAATTCATCAAAAAAAAAATCAGATTTTCATTACTACTGTATTTTTTACCAATTTATTTTCAAAATACACCATTATTATCTAGCCTGATTGCAATTGAAAATGTTGCAGATATTTCTAATTCATATAAATGTATTCATTAATGCAAATAGTAAGAAAAGCTATCTGCTTACATGTAAGAAAATGACAAATATATTACAGTTTTAGAGCCAAGAAATTTTAAGGAATATGTGGAGATTTATATTAAGAACATAACTTGCTGGTAGTTAAGTTCAAATTTAATATTTTTTTAAAAAATTTATAAACTGTTTAAATTTTACTATTATAAATTTGACTGTCTTTTGTTGCTTTACAAAACTACATATTTCTTAAGTAATATTTAAATGAGAATTACACTAGAGCTAGTAAAAGAGATGCTAATTAAGCAAAATTTGATTTAAGACCAGCTAATCAATTTAACTAATTTTAAAATGTTTATGTGATCACATACAACCCATATTTGTATGGCTAAAGTAAAATTTAAAAAAAGTTATTATATCAAAAAATATACTCTTTATATAATGACATTATGTAGCATTAACAAACTTTTTGTCATTCTTTTAAGAATTATAAAGTGAACTGCTACATAATACATTGATTTTTTTAACTATATATTTTCAAAACAGAAGACCCACTTATATGAATTGTTTCATATGGAATTGTCAAACTTTCAGAAACTTTGCAACAAGCTTATTAAAAGAGTCATTTTAGCTAGTTTTTATACCATAAATTATATCCTTAATCAATTAGCCAAGAATATCCAATATAGAATAATAAATACTAAGTCAGCCATTAATGCTACCAGAATAGAACAGTCAATGTTAGTCATTGATAATTGACAAGGTGTTATTGTGTTAAAATATATATATATATATATATATTGAAATTGCCAAAATAAATTGTTTCACAATATTAAAATAAATTATGCAAAGAAAAATATTTAAACCTATAAAATTGCAGCTCAAGCTTTACAATTTATTAAAATAAAAATACTTTTCAATGCATTGTTTTTTCTTCAATCAAAATATTTTAAAAATCTAATTCAAATTTCAAAAGTAATTTAAAAGTTCAAAAAATTTGGATTACCCCTAAGTGCAGAGGTGTAGAAAAATATGATGCTTCTGTTTCACTGGATTTGACGTATGCACATTCAATTACTCCACTTTTTCCTTTCATAGCATTCAATAACTGTAAAGGAAAGTTAATATTAAAATAAGCATTTCAAGATGTATATGATACTACAAAATAATTGGTATTTTGTAAGTTTCTGTAGCATAGCATATTGAAGTAAATAGAATTATAAAAAATGGTAACCAGAAAATTGAAATGCTTACAGAAAATGTAAATCTTGCCCCAGCATATGCCATAGAAAGAGTAGCCGAACCCTGGAAAAAGGACAGAAAAAAAAATTAAATTTGAGCATCCTCATAAATTTAGCATAATTAAGTATGTTTCTAGAAATAAATCAATTTAAATTTTATTGATAGCTGAATTTAGTATCTATAAGATTGACTGAAAAATTTTATTGCTATATTTTTAGGTTATGACATAATTTCAATTTCTTTTTATAAAATGAACATTAAATGCTCTTTTTAAATAAATCAATAAAAAGGCATATTAATGTCTCATCTAATAAACTATTTAAATAATCTAAAGTTAAAAATTTGAATCAGTACTACAAATGAAGTTTATGTTAGTACAAGACTTAATTTATTATGAACTAGCTGCCTTTGGCGACCAGTCGGTTCGCCAATATTAAGGCCAACTAAAGGGTTAAATCAATTTTTTTATATAACTTGGTCTCATAATAAGTTTTTCATCAAAATATTTTTAAGCTTCAAATTTCGATAATCATGTAATTCACTTATACTATTATGTAGGCCTTAAGCAGTCCTATCTTTGAACTCCACATCTCTCTCTGATTTTCTATCAGTGCACGTAAAATTCAGTTTTAAATTAAAGTGGAAATGATGAAAGTGCACTTAATATAAAGAAATTTTTTCTGAATTTAAGCAGGCCTTTAAATAAAACTAAGAACTGAAAGCAGAATAGTCCGGCATTGAAGTTTTATGTTCAATACAAAAATTGAAACATTATAATTTTTTTTATAATTTATAAGATCTCAAGGAATTATTCAGCAAAAATTTCACAGGTTAATTGAAAACTTCAGTTTTCAATTTTATTTTTAGATGTATGTAAATGCTCTCAATAATAATATTTAGGTTTATAAACATATATAAAAAATTATGGTTTAAATTCCTTTGGTCTTATAGATTCATATTTGTAAAATCTTCTTAATATTTCAACTTCTAAATAAATAAATAAGAATTTTTATCTTCTTCAAATCTGGCTGATTTATTCAGTTCTGAATATTGCAAGTTCAGAACAATCAACATTTTCATAATCTAAACCAATTATTCTAGAGTAATTCTGATTGGCTTCTTTGATATCTTTATAAAGTGGTCTAAAATCGCCTGTTTTTATATAATAATATTGAAATTTTCATAGATTGATCAGACTTGATGATTGATTTAGTTCATTAGAGTGCCACTTTTTTTATTTTTAAGTCTTATTGTTTCAAGAATATTTTGTAAAATATGATTCACAGAGCAGATGATGTATGTAAAAATTTAATTCATTAGCATTTTTTCCCTCATTCTACTAATTATATATTTCACAGACAAATTGGTAAGAGATTTATGTCTCTCCCCAAAAAATTAAGAAATTAGATGTTGGGCTCCGATTACAGAAGATGCCTTGTAGATGTTAAGCCATATTTGCCTTAAATAAAATTGTTTAATTGGATTAGTAATATATGTATAGTAAAATATCATAGAAAACGTTTCCATCCATTTATTGTCCAAAAATATCATGTTTTGTATTTGTTTCATTCTGTGCAGACACTTGCCGAAAATGACATTTTTATAAGTTTAATTTGAAATGATAGTTGATTTATTTTTTTCTCGTGAGAGAACATGATATTGTTTTGGTAGAAAGTTTTGATGTCTCCGAAATATGCGGGTAAAAATAGTTTTATATGCTTTTACAAATTTTGCATTATTAACTATTACGTAAGCTTGTTAGAAAGAAGATTCGTTTTCAAATAGCTGACCTGCTTTTACCAGTATATTACATATGCTTCGTTGAAATCAGTTGCGTTTTTATTTCGCATGGTTCATTAAAATGCGGAGATAAATTACAATCACTAAGGCGAATTCTTTGATTATCACAATATATCTTCTTCACATAGTAAGTAAAAGTAACAATTTAAAACATGTCTTATTGTTTTAAAAACTAAAAAAAAGAATGCAAAAAATTTTTACTACTACTGATTATCAATAGCTTTTAGTCCGTCGTTTCTTTGAAATGACGTCACTTTCAAAATTCGTTTAAGATTTCTTGCTTTTAAATAATTAATCTCGCTCTCAGAAGATTATCGTTTGGTGGTTTTCTAAAAAAAAAATTTCAGTTTTAACTGTCGCACTTTTGTAATATAATTTTACTTTGAATTTTTATTTACTTTCGTTCTTTAATGGAATTGTTAATTTTGATATTGCAAACAATCAAGAAAAATTTTCTCTTGCATTTATGGTTTAAAAAATATCACATTTCCTATTTATTTCATTTCATATAATCACTTGATGAAAATTATATTTTTCTGTTTTATTTTTGATAGTAATTAACATTTTTTAAAGAATTTCTGAAAATGTGATGGCAACATTGTATTAAAAGCTGATTCTTTTGAGATCCTTGAGAAGATAAAATTTTATTTTTATTTTATACGAAATAAATTATTGAAAAAAATGCGATTAAATTAAATGTTTAAAAAATCATTAAAAATATAGTTTTAATTTATATATCAAAACATTAGTATCATTGAAAAACTAATTTTTTGCACTTTAACTTGATGCAAAAATCAATTTTGTGCTGTTATATTTTCGAGAGTTAAAGCGGAAAAACGTCAAATTTTGGCTTATTTTTTAATTAAAATTTTAATTAAAAATTCAAAAAAAGGGCTCCGAGGTGCACATTCCCGGCACCCAAGGTATACATATACCAAATTTGGTAGCTGTAGGTCGAACGGTCTGGCCTGTACATCGCCAACACACACACACACACATTGTGCTTTATTATAAGTAAAGATAAATTGCAGGGAACCACAAAAGAACTTCAAAATTTACCAAATATATGAGTACTTAATAAAATATCACAATATTTTAAAGCTTATTAATTTTTTTGTATTATTGTTAAGCTGAAACTGTAGACATCTGTATGGACTTTTTTTTTCTTTTAATCCAAAAACATTGCTAAGTGAAGCAGTTATATAATATAAGCCACATTAAGATTTACTTTCTAGGATTTCTTTCCTTAATAATGATTTCAGTATTAAAATTAAAGCCGTAGACACTTTTTATTTATTTATTTATTTACATATTTTGTGACAAAACTTTTTACACAAAAAAAAATTATCAAATTAGAAGAAAAATTAATAAATTTAAGAATTAACTTTTTGTTCAATTTTGACGATGAAATGTCTCAAAAAATTTCACATTTCATTGTACAAATAGAAATAATTAAATATAAAGTCTCATAATAGTTTAAAAACTTTTTTCCATCACGTTCCAAACAAATGTGAATGCATGAAAGAATGTAAACTTACAGCTCCTGCTTTAGCTTTAACAACTTCAGTGCCAGCTTCTTGGATTCTTTTGGTCATAGCGTCTAATTTATCAGCATCAAAGGACACAGATGGCTTGCACTGAGAAATCAAGGGGATGATTGTAATTCCAGCATGTCCTCCAATAACTGGACAATTGACTTCAGTTGGATCTAGTCCCTAAAAATAGAAACAAAGGGGGAAAAAACATGCATTAAATGAATATTAACAAGGATACTTTAGTAATATGTGTGTGTGTGCGTGTTCCGCTTTCTAATAACGGAAGAACAATATGATTATTTTAATAAAGATAATTTAAGAATCTTTATTTTGGTCAAATTAAATGTAGTTTTATACTATTTTGCATCTAGTATTCGGTTCTCTTAAAATTAACAAAAAAATATGCATAGTTTAATTTTTATAAATTAGTCTCACATACAAAAATAAATTTCAATATTATTTTTAAATTTTGACGAAATTTTTCATTTTTCTTCCAGAAAAAGCATTTCAAATTTTAATTGCATATAAACACCAGAAATTTATAAACTCGGTTTGAAAAGAGATCTTTAGCTTAAAACAAATAGTCACTAATCCTCCATTACAACAACAACAATAATAAAAAAAAAAGGAAAAAATGTTTCACACTTAAGCAATTTGTACAAAGAATACCTATATGGAAAGCTTTTTACCAAAATCATTTTAAATAATAAAATTTATTATTTTTTTAAAGTATCAACAGAAAAAGATGCAACAAATCTGAAATTCACAGCAAAAATTAAAAAAATGCCCAATTAAAGACAATTTTTTTAGCATAAATACAATAGAAAAATTTTGATACAAAACTTCCTTTAGTAATAGAAATATATTTAAAAAACTAAAACACTGTAAAAATGGGAATAAAGAGAACTTCTGACTAAAATACATGATAAAGACAATATAATGGGAAAAGTTAAAATGGAAGTAAAAAAATTAATTATTTCTATTTATAAAATAATGTAAATTTATTTCTTTGATTCTAAATACACATCAAGTTAGTGGAATTGAAAGTAAGAATTAACTAATTCAAGCACATCAACAGTAAGATAAAAGTTATGCAGAAATTATATCTTTCAAATATTCTCATTCAACTAAAAATAAAAACTGTATTCTCAAAAAACTGTCGATAAAAAAAATCCATATAAAGCTATTTAGAACAGTTGCTAATAAAAACACTTTAATTATCACTTTTGAAAATGGTAATAATAGAATTTTAAATTGAAAATTTTCAATTAAATCATTTTTTAAGACAAAATAAAATAAATTGATTTCAAAAATAATATTTAATTTCTTTACCTTTGCTTCAGCTATGAAGGCATTGGCTCGAACAACATCTAATGTAGTGACACCAAATATCCTCTTAGGATCATATACATTATGTTTCTTGAAAACTTCAGAGGCAATGGGCACAGTTGAATTTACCTATAAAAAATTAAATTAAACTTTTAATTGTTATCCATTAATACAATATAAAAAGGATGATTTCCCTATTTGCTTGATAGCATAAGACATGAAATATGAATGTTAATTTCAAACATAATTGTTTTGTACAATAGATACCAAAATGTTGTAATAAGTTATTTGTTTAGTTAAGATTAATATACCATTTTGAATCTTTTAAAGATAACTAGGCAATCCAGAGGAAAATTGCTTTAAACAGAGAAATTTCAACATTCTGTCTCTCTTAATCATTCCCTCTCCCCTTCAAGCACACATTTCTACTTTTCATAGTCCTATTGAGTAAGTAACAGTGGTAACCAAGTCTCATTATGAACAATGAGCTAAAACATTCCATTCAATTTTTTTAAAATAATTCTATGGCAAAATTAATATATTGCTCTGTATCCTAAAATTGGCAAATATTTTCACCTCTCATTATCTGGTAATCTATTTTTACTCAAATCCTCAAGACCATCCTCATATATGCAGCACTAATCTGGAGACTTGCTGCTGCCATCGACATGAAAAGAATTAAAATTATTCAAAGCAAAGTATCAAGAATAGTTATTAAATCCTCCTTTGATGAATTAGGAAACTCCATAATTTACACAATATTAGAACTGAATCTGCAGAAGATCACATCAAAAAAATCTGGAAGATCACATTAAAAATCGGGGAAGAAATAATTTTTTTGATTAGGAACATAAAAAACTCCAGTAACTAACTAGTACATCTTCATTTTCAATACAAGAAAGCAAAGATATCTATATTCTTCAACAAAATGATGCCTCCCTTTTACACCATCTAATCTTCAGATAAAATAAATTGGAATATTTTTATAAATAATAATTCAATTAGACATTTTTTCACATCAAAGACTAAATCCCAAGCCATAAGAACAGCAGGTAAGCAATCTTCTTCCTCTAATGCTAGTATTTACTTTTTATTATACATCTCTATTACCCTTTTTACTTAAAATATTTATCTCATTGAAATAACTCTGAGTGGTTGTCACGAAGAGTACAGACATGACACAAGATTGAAAAAAGGAGAAACAAAATAATAATAATAAATAATGAATTGCACCAAACAAACATAAAAAATTAAAATAAGTACAATTAACTACAGAATAAAATGAATAGACAAAAAGGGCTTCAAATATTATAAAAGTGCAGAAATTTTACATGGAAAATTAATTTATCCCAAGAATGATAAAATTCAATTCCGAAACATTGAAATCTGTATTACTACAGAAATGTGTCTTGTCTAAAAGAGTAGAAATATAAAACATAGGAATTCTATTTAGGTATAAAGAACTTCAGAGTAATTTTACAACTGACTTAATAATTTTGAACATTGGACAAATGACAACAAAACTAGACAAAGTAATCTCCAATCTCTAAATATCCAGTGTATTAAAATAAAAAATTCTAAAACTGTACATGCATTAACTTGTTTACATAGTGAGCATTCTATTAAATGGGACTATGAATTCAATGACTATTAAAATAGGGCTATGTTCAGAAAATACATTTTTCTTTTTTACAACAGATAAATAAAGAATATTAAATTTGTGACATGAATTACAGGTTTCCAAGTATAAAGGTCATTTTGCTTCCAAATTTAAATCTTATTTAATGTAGCTAAACTATTAATTTTGGGATACTTTCAAGCTAAT
Organism: Argiope argentata; assembly: GCA_026289955.1. Classification (NCBI taxonomy): domain Eukaryota; kingdom Metazoa; phylum Arthropoda; class Arachnida; order Araneae; family Araneidae; genus Argiope; species Argiope argentata. The sequence continues at coordinate 545,645 of JAOUZG010040215.1, forward strand.
AAGCAAAAAGAAATCTTTGAATTATTAATTCAAAAATCAAAGTTTGACTATTAGTATTGATTGAAGTACACAATTAGAATAAAAGAAATGCAAAATAAAATATATAATAAGCCCCAACACAATTTCATCAAAATTAATGAAATGATTAATAAAAAAACTTTTCAAAACTTACTGGGTTAGATATGATGCAAATCATAGCTTTGGGGCAATATTTTGCACAGGCAGTAGCCAAATCTCGAACAATAGATGCATTTGTGTTAAACAAATCATCTCTTGTCATACCTGGTTTACGAGGCACACCGGCAGGAATTACAACAACATCACATTTAGTTAGGCAAGCCTGAAAAAATAAATTAAAATGACTTAACAAATGTTTCACTGAAATTTTTTT
>JAOUZG010040215.1:556035-574589 GCA_026289955.1 Argiope argentata
TATACAATTTTGATCCAGATTTGTATTTGAATAAAAATTCAATACATAGAATAAATAAGACATTATAGGTGAAATAAGAATAAATAAAATATGCCGCTATGTCTGTAAAAAATTTAAATTTAGTGGAAGTGCGATTTCTGATTCATTATTAATGACAACACTTTAACACCCTTATTTAAATACTGAAAAATTGTCATTTGCGTCTTTACCTGTAAACTTTTCAATTTGTCCCGATTTTTCTCTTTCAACCAATTGATGAAAGCTCTGGTTTGCATCGTTTCCTGAAAGAAAGAATAAGTCTAAAATAAATATACGCACATTGAAAAAGTATTAATTTTGGAAGTGGCAATAATTTTAAAAAAAAGATGGAATTATTTCCAGCCTTTAGATCCATGTGTCTATTTGCTTTATCGCGATTGTAGGTCGCGGTACGAACCTGCGACGCTAGAGCCGGTAGCCGAGTAACATGACTATAAAACCAAAAGTCGACTTCGGTATCGTAAATGTTATCTGGCTTATAAGGCTAGCGCCACAGCTCAATATCTATACATAGTGTAAAATGAAGTTTCTTGAAAGCGTTTGTAGAAATTTTTTTTAAAAAAAATAGAAATAGTTGACGGATATTGGAGACATTTATATCATTTTATAGAGCATTTACTACCGGCTTTCTGGCCCAGAGGTAGCGCGTCTTTCTCGTGTTCTGGGGATCCCAGGTTCGAGTCCCGGTTCGGGCATGGTTGTTCTTCTGTGTGCTATCTGTTAGATGTGTGACTGTGTCCCCCTGTAAAAAGGGGTTGTGCAAGCGAATGTGATGAGTGGGTAGCAAAAGTCGTACTCTTGACCCTAGTTGGCGCTTCTTCTAAAAACAAGAGAAGCTCCTTTCGGCTTAAACCTGCTGCTGTATCAGCAGGGGGATTGTCCCTGGCAAGTGCCATAAGTAACAGAAACAACAGAGCATTTACTGGAAAGGTTTTAGAGCATTAAACTCATATAAAAATAAAAAGGGGAGTTTTATAATCTTAATTTTAACTTATTCGCAAATGTGCAAACAATTGGAGCTGTGGTGTGCATATGCGATACATTTCTTTTTTACGTCTGATTTTAAACAGCGATTCAAATCTCATTATGCCGAAAAGAAGGAAATCCAATCTCGAAATGATCGCCTGTGTTTTATCTACGGATATATCATATTTTTACCTTTATTATAGTCTAAATATTTCTGAATGTGTGCTATGAAAAAATTGTTTCGTAGCTATTTTTTGATAATCTCTAAACATGCCCATGGTAGGCCATCGGTTAGAGGTTAGTCTTAAGTTGGAAGCTAATTTTTCTTCTCGGATGCTATGTCACGGGCAACACCATGCGGTTACTGCTAGTATTGCATACGTAAAGAAAAAGCAAAACACATATATTTTTAAAACATACAGGTTCTTTTTTTTTTAATGCAATGGTCAAATACAAACAAACCTCTCTACAAATGTTTCAGATGGCTTCATTAAGTATTTTAACAGCTGGCATTAATCCAGTATTTTATTTAGCTAATTTATGGTGCCGTAAAAAATTAATAGAAACCACCGTGTCATCAAAAATTTGAAATCGACTTTTGATGAAATAAGAGTGTAGCAGAAGATTCAATCAAGCTCGAATATAAGCTAAATTGTCGTCAAATGGATAATCATCATGACTTGCTCATTGAAATCGAGATTCAAATCTTTAAAAACTATTATTTCCCAAAAATGGTTTTGTAATATCTTAAAACTAAAAAAAAAGACGTTTTTCAATTATATAAGTTTTATTTCCATATAATTTCTTTATTTTATTTTTTAATTTAATTTGATAAGTGATCTATAATATTATATTTATTGTAATGATGAAATTGCAATTCATTTTTTAAAACACGTGCTTTTACAAATGTTAAAAGTAAAATTACAAAATTACTTAAGACCGGAATTAATGTGTCATTACATTTACATTAAATTACATTTCGGATTTAATGCCACATTAACTCCAAAATAGGATTTCCTCTTCCGTTTTTGTTTCATAACGTATGCATTTTTTAATTTATAAGCATCCCTGTAGTAATATTTAGTAGATTAATTCAATTAAATCTTTGCTGTTCAATAATATCAAATAAGGTTCAATAACCTGAATAATATTCTCCTCATTACTTTTCAATTTTTCATCAAATATTAAAAGTGTGATTTTTCTTTCATTGCTGAAAGTTAAAGAAAACGGATTCTGTCTAAAATCTAATTTGAAAGACTCTAAAAAAATTGAAATAATATCTCCACAAAATTGAAAAGATAAATGAACCGCACATATATGTTTTAATAGGGCTATGATATAATGGAAATGGTTTCCATCAGAAAGGTTCGCATGCACAGTAAACAAAAGATTCATAAGATAATTAAAATGGCATGACTCTAATGCCTGACAATTTGACAGAATCAAAAATATGAAATATCTAAATGATTCAACTGGAATTAAATATATTCAATATGCCCAGCAAACAACTGGTCGATAAAGGCAGCTAGATGGCAATAATTTTTTTAAAAAAAAGTCATTGTCATGCATAATTCCATTTCAGGTTTAAAAACCCCTTGAAATAAAATTTTAATTAGAATATTGTATTAAAAGATTTTGTAGCATTATATTCTATCAATTTTACCTCGATTACTCTCCATATTTCCGACCTGTTCTTCAGTGTGGCTTCTTCATATTTCTTCTTCGCCTTTTCCTCCTCTTTGTGCAGATGCGCCAGCTTCCTCTCGTTGAACGTCTCGATAAACTCCAGCTGCTCTTTAGTGTTTGCTCTGTAAAAACCCCAAAATGAAAAATAATAATAAAAAAAAAACTAATGGAAAAAAGAATGATTCAGGCCTAAAAAAAATGAACATTATAAATCGTACATCAACCGCTATGAGTATTTTACTGCCATGATTGTATTTTTAGATTGACATACTTTCCGAAAAATGAGTAATGCAATAAAATGGTAGGCCTCATCGCATTGAGTTGTGTATAGAATGCGGTAAAGTAGATCATTGCGCGTAGAGGGTAGCTAGCTTAATTGGCTCATAGTTCCATGTTTGGTTCGTTAAATGTTCATTAAGAAAGTTTTATTTAAACTCAATTAGTTTTAATCGCAATGAAGTTTTTATATTTTTCTTTGTCATAAACAAATTACAGAGAAATTACAGCAATCATCAAAAAATTCGAACATGAACTTCGACCCTGAGCTCGAAAAATACATCTCTCTGAAAATGTCCATCTATCTATCTATCTATGACAAAGATAACTCATAAATAATTTGAACTAGCCGGTTGAAATTTTGAAGACATTCTTTACATCGAATTTGCGAAAGTATATCAAATTTTGAGTGAAATATATTCAGAAAAAGTCCGGCTGTCCTATTGCCCGAATATTAATTAACACGATAACAGAGATAGATAGATGAAATTAGGTCCGCATATTTAACATTTATAGTGTGGACACCTGCCTAATTTTGAGTCAAATCCAATGAAGGGTTGACCGTCTGTCGGTCTGTGCTTTTAGAAACAAATAAAGAACATAATTGTGATTACAAATGCGCTTTTGAATCAAATTTTTACCTCAATCAACTAAAAAAAATTGTGTTAGAAATTCGATTTTCAGATACCTTTTATCTCATGTTAAGATTAATCGCCCAAAAACACTCGCCAAGGATAACACGAAATATTCAGTAAAAATACTAAATTCCCACCAAAAATTAATATTTCGTAACTATTGTAAGCCAGTGTCGTGTAAGGCGTTCTCTGACATGACATTCTGGCCTCTGAGTATATGAGAAAGTTTTGGGGAGACTATTAAAACTGATTTTTTTATATGAGGAAGTCTATAAAGAGAAAGCATTACAATCGTCGAAATAATTCATATTCGAATCGAATTTTCTCCGATCTTCAAGTTTCAGAGTTCAAAAAATGTATTTTCGAAACTGTCCATCTGTTTGTATGCACAATAACTCAAACATGGTTTGAACTAGATGGATGGAAATAACTGAACTTTACACCAAATTTGCACATCTATTTCAAATTTTGAACGTAATCCATTCATAAGAAGTATGGCTCTGAATATGAGACAACACGATAACTAGAAAACTAAGAGAGCTAGATGAATAAAATTTGGCACGCAGATTCAAAATCTAATGGATAAATATTATCAAATTTGAAAGGAAATCCATGCTAAAGATTGACTGTGCTTGCAGTCTTTTCTACCGAAAACATTTAAACACGATTATTCGAATCGGAACACACATTTTAATTATTATGTCTGTCTATCTCTCTATGATGACAATTTGAAAATGCTTTCAGCAAGCAAAATGGAATTTTTAATATCATTTGTACAATAAATTTGTATTTATTTTGTATAATTTGTGACATTTTTACATTTAGACTATTTGTATCATTGAATTCTATTTATATAAAGTCTGTCTGTCCACATATAGGCTAGCATAATAATTGTGATTATGTAAAAAGTTAGATGTATAAACGTTATCATAGATATCGCTTTTGATTTGTAAATTTGCATTTAAATTTAGAACTAAATAGTACAAGAAGTTGGCCGTCTGTCGGTCCGCCTTTTCTCATACATGTAAACGCTGTAACTCAAAAATGTAGAGAATTAGATAAATAAAATTTGGTGTAAGATATTGCTAAAAGTACAGCTGTATGTCAAATTTTGGTTTCAATCAGTCAGAAAAAAACCCAGTTAAAATGAATACTTAGTTTTCTTCACTATAGTATGAAAAATAAAATACTTGTAAAATAAAAATCTGAGTACTTGTTTTCTTTCAAAACCCAAAATTTTATGCAACGGGACATGGATTTTATCAAGAAACGCATCTAGAAAATTAAGAGAAAACCACTCCGATAGATTGTTTTAATATAATGTAAATAAGCATAGATTATTTAAAATCGTTAAACCAATTACTTGAGAAAGAAAGGTTGCTGGGATTTAAAGTCTTCAGCTGCAGTTAATTGTCTTTGGGTCTTGTCTTTTTCCATTTCCTCCTTTGTTATCTAATAAAGAAAGATTTTTAAAAAAATAATGAAAAACTAATTATAGTACTGTGGAAGAGGTTTTTTCCTTCATAAAAGACGATACAATGAACTTTATTTCCTTTAGTCTATTTATGTATTTAAAATAATTTAGTTAATCAAAGAGTGAGCTCCCCAATCGCAACCTAAGCTCTGATTTCACCTATTTTTATCTCCATGAAAGTTTTTAATTCCATGTCGTCAGTGATCTTCTGCCTCTTATCATCACCCATTGTAGTAAGAAGTCGCAATATTATTTCAAAGTATATTCTACATAAGGGATAATGATGACTCCTGTATTGAGTTTCCTTGCTCGTTAACGTAGACGAATAATGAAAATTAGTTAAATAATATTAATGAAGGAAATGAAATTCTTAGAAGAATAATTCTCAAATGCTGCACCGTTTTCGTTAATTTTCAAACCTCATTTCAAATCTCAGGATGTCTAAACCCCTAGTAGTACAATAGAGCATAATATAATATTGTGCAACAATTTCTGCTATTTGAATTACGTCATTAGTTGTCATCTTTCAATAACAACCATATAATTTTGAAATAAATCTTCAAAATAACAAGATTTAACTTACATTCTCAAGGGGGGAGGGGCATGATAGAATTCGCATCCTCAACCACTGTTGTCGCCAGTTTCAACTTCATATGGATTTTGTTTTTGTTGTTATTAGTAATGCCACTTGCCATTGACAAGTGCGCTAACAGCCGTCGGGGATTTTAAGCCGAAAGGAGCATCTCTTGTTTTTGAAGTAGCGCCAACTAAGGCCAAGAGCACAACTTAGCAACACGCTCGTCACAGTCATACACCTCACAGATAGAACACAGAACAACTATGCCCTAACCGGAACTAGAGGTCGGAACGTCCAGATCACTACCTCTGTGCCAAGGCGCTGGACATATGGATTTTAGTTTAATTTAGTCATATTAGCATTCCGTAGTAAAGCAACATTAGGGCTATTTTGAGACAGACCTCGTAATTTTGAAACGTGTAATGAGGATGACACCTAAACTGGCACCCCTCTCTCCACACCACACCACATCACTGGGAGGATGGTTGAATTTGACGGATTTAACGTGCAACAGACCCCCCTTAGAAGACGATTCTTTGGTGGAATCGGAGTCTCGAACCTGAAGCCCTACGGCTCATGTGACGAGACCTTACCACTAGGTCACCACGGCCTAGCTTCTTACGGAAAGCTCATGGTCACTAGATATGTTTATCGTCAGTAGTTCATTGTCCCCTCTAATCTGCATTTTCTCCAAAATTTCAAACACACTGATTTACTGTTTACTATTTATGGGAGAAAAGAAATTTTATGATAGGTCATATATTTGAATTCTTGCAGCTTCGTCCAACGGCTCAATTTCCCCAATTTTTATTTTATTACAAATATTATAAAGGGCAGATACAATGGTTATGGTCGCCTACCCCTTTTCAAGAGATATTACAAAATAAAATATTGATATCTTTGACAACCTGGCCAATTTTATCAATTTTAGTCCCTTTTTAAGTGCATATTTAACCAATCAGAACGCTCCATATTTATTTTCCAAGAATGATTTAAAATATTAGTTTCATTTGACGTGATATGACGTAGCTCATCGAAATGTGTTGATATTACTAAATTAACTCTGTGAATATAATGAGCAAATAGTTCTTTGGCAAAGGCAGCTAATTATATTTGAATTTCTATAGCAATTGAAAAAAAGATAAGGAGTATCAATTAATTCCGTTCATAAACTTTATGCATATCACCGAAATATTTGAAACAATTAAAAACTATTCTAGAAATTATATTAAATGTAGAGTTATTCACTTTAAAATCGTAGAATCTAAAACGAACCTTACGGATTTACTGAAGATTTTCATAATACATACATAGTATATCAATATACTAGCAGTACCCGTTAAGCGTTGCTCGTGGCATAACATCCAAAAGGAAAAAATAGCTTTAAGTTTAAATCTAGCCACCCGGTATCTGATGAACATACCACCCAACATCAATCAAACATAAATATATATTTAGAAATCTATAAATACCAAATACGGGTCATTGATTCTTTATTATCTATTCAGTATCTCTTATACTTTAAATAAAACTTTCTTTATTACTAGGAGACTAACTGTTCAAGTAAATAATATTAAAAATCCTCTACAATATAAAACTTAAAATCATTATTTAATTATATTTTTACTAGGAAATATCAGTTAGGTGATTAGTTTTCAGTAGATCCTTTTCCTTTCGTTTTTCGACAATCAAATGCCTTTTCCTAATCCGCTTATAAATGACTCAAAGTGCGTTATAGGTTTATTCATATTAATTATAGAAACTATATGGCCTTCGAAAACAGATATAATTTTACAAAATTCTCACAAAGAGTACGAATTTATATGTTAATATGGTTATCCTTTTAGATTATCAATTGAGATATTACCCAGTTAGTACATAGATATTGCCAAAATTTTGTAAAATGACCAAAAAATATTTGAAACCCCTCAGATTGTACTCTCTGAGTGCTTTTATCATACAATGCGGTTTACATAGGAAATAACTGCAATTTTATTTGCCCAAATCATTAAATACATTCCTCGTAAGTTACTTTTTTTTGTTTCAAGTAATGTATTTAAATATACTTTTGAAATAAAAAAGCACGTCCTATTTTAAACATGACCTCGTTATTTTTCGGAAACATTAAACTAGAGGTTCTTTACCATAACAAAATTTATTCTAACAATTTCCATTCTGAGACGCTTGTCTCGAAATACTCCTTAATACGAATTTAATTACAAATGCTTATCCACAAACAACCGTCTTGGATCTAATTGATAATTTTCTAAGCTAAAATAGTAGAAATGGAAACATGATTTCTCTCAATAATTAATTAATCAGAGTTAAATTACTAGGAAAATTATGAATAAAAAATTGCAGTAGAACAAAGAATACGAATTTCACAAGAACAAATGCATTTAAGTTATCAAGAACAGAATATAATTGAGTTTGTTATTCTGGCAATTTATTAATGATATTAATAATTTTAATGGATTTAGCTTCAGAATGTTCGAAAAAAAAATTTGTTCTAACAGATTATAATTGTTAACATGAAAACAAATGTTTGGATTATTTATTGTTACACCTATATATGGATAATAAATTACACTCTGAAAATTGCTTTAAAACTTTAAGCAAAATATTTCCTTTTGGATCAGAAACTGCTTTGGTTGCAAAAACATAGTGACATCCTGTCATCTCATTTATTGTTATTTTAAGCTAAGTTCGGGAAGTAACAGGAGGAAAAAAAAACATTTTTAGTTCGTGATGCATGCATGTATTTATGAAAACTCACCTGCCTATTTCTTTGCAATCTCGTTCTTTCAACTTCCTCTTCCAATTCTTTCAATTCTTCTGATAGAGCTTTGTCTTCGTCGGGGAAAGTCCTTTCTTTTTCTCTTATTTCTAGCCAGGTCAGCGACTTAACGGACAATTTTCGCTCCACTAAATCTCGAAATTTCTTAAAATTTGAACAAAAATCTGAAGAAAAAAATTATGTAATAACTATTTTTTATTTTTGTAACAAAGAATTTAAAACTTCTAAAACACTAGTTTTATCGTTAAAGAGAATTAAGGATATTTATATATTGTTTCTTTATATTTTTCCTTGATTAAAACTGTGATTATCTGCTTTGTTTGTTTACATAACGGTTCATACAAAGATTCCGAAGAACAACTTTTTTTAGAATATAGTATAGAATATAAATATAGAATAGCTTTAATTAGAAATGGTGTCTTTTAGCATCTAAAAGTGTAAAGAAGGCATGTTTCGTGTCCCAATTAAAAAAATTTTAGGAGATGATAAATTAATGATAAATCAAAATTCTTTTTCTAAATAAATAAAAATTATAATTTGCTGGTGTGTGCTTTTATCTTAATGCTACGCTTCATAATTTTTGTATTGTTTGTCAGTTGTTACATATATTTTCTTAAAGAACAAAATGGAAACGTTTGAGAGCATTTATTTTGATAGATTAAAATGTTTACTATACATTTTATAATAATTTCTCGTTTATTAAAAATTTATTTTCAGAATTTGAAAAATCTCATAGTTATTATTTTACTATCTGATTATTGAATATTATAGATATTTAAAATAATCATGAAATAAATATTTCTTCAACTACAACCTTTAATCTGATCCAACCAATTTTTTTTTACATGAATGATCATGAATACTTTTGTGTTAGCAGGGCGCAAGTAAAAAAGCGGCAAAGAAATTTGGCGGAATTCTACAATATTTGGCGATTTTTCGCTTGCGTCCGGCTAACGGAAAAGTACCCGATCATGTATCTAGTTATGTTCTCAATAACCAACTACCCATTTCTTCTTGATTTCGAGGGATATTGAAATAAAACTTTGGTATAGACTTCGACCTCAACTATTTAATTTATCAAGCAATTGTATATGGCATAGAAATTTATGATACATATTATACAAAGGAAAATAACCAAAAATACAGGCACTCTATAAGATTTTTTCAAGGAAAGAATTGAATCCCTGCGATATTGCAATCAAATCTATGGGTTTGGAAAATTTGATATGAAGTTTTCTATTTTCTTTTGGCAATTATTTCTTTGGTTCGACTTAAAATTATTAAACAGCTTCCTACGTTAAATTTTTTGATGATATCTTGCTAAATTGGGTAATTTTGGCAGTATTTATTGCATCAATAAAAGACATTTTGGGTGAAATAAAATTCATGATACACTAACTTCGTTGAGAATGTCAATAATGCCAAATCAAAGTCAAATAGCAAGATGGATGACAATAACTGTTTAACAGTATTGTTTATCTGGCGAGTTATCTTTATGAACAACTTGAGATTGTTGGAGGCAAAGGACTACCTTAAATTGGATTTAACCGGCATTTGCAACTATTTCTTTAGCCATTCAAAATGGCTGACTAGTTGTATATTTTAGAATAGTTATCACTATTATATTGTTATTAAAGAGAAACTGAGTTCTAATCTCGTCTTACTATTTTTTTAATTACATTTTTTGAAAACTCATTAGAAATTAAAATATTCTGTAATCTTTCTTTTTTCAAAAACTTATGTCTGACTATGATGCAAGATTAATGTAGGTTTCTCGCCATTGTTTTATTAAGATTCATGTAAGATTCATGTCAATCTTCGATGACTTCAAAAATAGTAACTATCGGATTTCAGGACATGATAATAAGACTGTATAATAATTACATTTGGAGATAAATCAACGCAAAATAATTCATCCGTAACGACCATAGACTTATTGGAAGTCTACTGCTATTTGGTATGCCATTTTTGGGTAGTTACGTATTATACCGTCCAACTTTTTTTGCCATCCGGCAGTGGTGTAATCCGTTGATCTTTATCGCCAAATTTAAGTCCGTCGCCAAAAAGTTACAAAACCGTTGACGAAGACGGTATAATACGTAAGTACTTATTTTTGACACTTTTCGTGGAAGTTATTAGAATAGTTTTGATTTATTCTTAAAAATTCTATATACCTTTTACGCCTTTATCACAGTCAAAGTTTAAACTCTGAGTAGGAATTTTCTTCAGAACTTGGAAAAAATCTGAGATATCTTTTTCAGAAGAGTTCTCGACGATTTTATTAAATTTTATCTTCGCCGCTACAGCTTCAGGAACTCTGTACCATTCTAACTTACTGGAAATCAAAGCCAGTTTGCAGAGATCTTCATAGGCAGCATCGAAGCTTCCAATTACCGCTTTAGCAAGGGGAGAGTCAATTTCTGTTATTTCAGCCATTGCTTAAACTAGAAGCGTCAGATCATATATCTAATCAAAAATGCTTCTATATAAACGCCCGAAAACCTTTTACAAATTGGCTAATCAAAGAGATATTCCTTAAACCAAGAAATAAAATTATTCGTTTAAAATAAATTTTAAAAATTCGCATGTGCTCAAATCATAATTGCTTTTATCGGTTCATTTCTCAAGTTAATATATTATTTCTTTTATTATGCGTAAATGATTTTTCCGGTGGTCTAAACCACTAACCATTACGATCGCATGCATTATTACTTAATATTTTTCTAGAAACAGTTTCCCCTCATAGTATTAGAGATTTTTTTTTTTTTTGTAATTTGAAATATTTTTACACAGAAAATATTATTGTAATCTCCTTATTATTACATCTTATTATTACAGAAAGAAATTATTGTTATTACCATTCAATTTAATCTCAAAGTTTTAAAGAACCGTATTCCAAATATTTTTGGTTTAATTCAGGTTAGTTTAGCTATATTAATGTCTTATTTTAAAGCAACACTTGGGCTGTAGTATGCTTTATTTGTTAGAGGATTGTAGGGAGTCAACTTTTTCTAATTTGACAGAGAGTTATTAATAAATGAGGGAAAATTAATTATCATATAAACATATCGCAATTACAGATAAATGTTCTATATGTATAAATAAAATCTTTGAAATCAAAATAGATATGCTAAATTTATTTATTTAAATATATTTTAGATTTTGAAAGTTTTAATTTTACGTTTGAGATTCAAATTATCAGGTATAAATTTTATATGAATAATATTGTTAATAATTGCTGAAATTATATACTTTAATATATACTAAATTATATACTAAGAGAATAGCTTTTTATTTAAATTAAATATTTTTATATTTAAGAGCGTAAAGTTTAAAGAATTTCTGGTAAAAATCATTCGAAACAGAAAATGTTCAAACACAAAGAATGCAATAATTCTGATTGATTTAAGATCTTTTTTGATTTGCGTCGAATATTTTTTTAATTAGTGCAATCAGAACAACTTTGCAGCATTTACGTCCTTTCTACTCTCACAACGTAATGAAGTGAAATGAGCAAAAGAGCGGGATAAACAAATGATTTTTAATGTTTATTTATCATGTGTTTGGGGGTAAAAAAATGAATGATTTACTGTGATTTCCCAAATTTGACGATGTCAAGAGATTTAACTACATACCCTATATCTCAGAATGCACGATTCAAGCTTCTTAGTTCTGGATTTCTTACTAAAGAAGATTTAAATGGCTTCAAACCAAACGAACTTGCTTGTGGTATTTCACTAAGAGACATTAATCTATATTTTATTTATCGATTTTCATTAATCAGTACTTGTTATAATTACATTCTAATTATTCTAAATAAGTTGAGCCACTTTTGGATTAGATTTTTTCTTGACTTTTTTTATGTCGTCTATTTGTAGTCACTTAAATATACAGTTATTTAAAGGACAGATAATATAAGTTTCTTCATTAAAAATGTACCTTGTTAGAAAGACCTAGAATGGAACTAATTTATGTTCTTGTAATAAAATGAATGTCTGATTTTTAAATCTTTCACTTGTTGAATTTAATATTTTAATAGGACACTTTAAGATATTATTTGATATGCACGATTTTAGTGCTGACGGTGATGCGACTGTGACAAATCTTTTCTTTTGTATTTGCTTATCAGAACTATTCATTAATTGAATCAGACATTTTCTATTAATATTTTAAAATTACTGCATCATAATAACATAGTAATTGCTCCCTAAACTGTCTTGTTCTATTATTTTTGCTTTCCTTTTATTTGCTTAATAATGATTTTGCAGTTTTAGTTAATTTGTGAGAACTGCTAAACACACAAAATCATAAGGTTGCACCTAATGAATTAGTGATGTAAAAAGTATATAGAAATATGAAGAATTGAGTCTTATACACAAATTTCTTTTAATAATGAAAGAATTTGTCTGTATATATGTTGGTGTTCTATAAGACAGACTATTTGATTTAGAGGTACCAATTTTGGTATAAATATAATTTGGAATATTTTATACTTTAATATGAACAATTAATTAGAAATTTAGCAAGATTTTGGTATTTCCCTATTATGATTTTTTCAAAAATGTTATTCTATTATTTGTACAGATCAGAAATGGAATTGCATTACTTCAAATGATGATAATGAATAATCTAAAATAAATCACACAAGTAATAATATTCTTAATAAACAAATTTTAAATGCTTGTCACAATTTGATGATTAACATTTTCATCGCGAGGGACGAAATAACTTATCTTTCAGGAATGTAAACACAAATAAATTATTATAGTGAGAATTGTTATTAATTGCAATTGATTATTATTTTTCAAAGTATAGTAAACAAGTTTTAGAGAAATTTGTATTTTGTTTCAATTTTAGAACTGCAAAAAGAGATACAGAATCTGAATGCAGAGAGTGGGACAAAAGAAAACCATTACTGGAATGAAAGTGTTAAAAAATGCTTTGTTTAAGATGAAATCATAGTTATCAATTATATATAAAAAGCTTCATTAAAAAATATTTCCTATTAAATAGTCATTCTGGGTTGGTGTTTAGTTAATACTGAATGGTTAAAGTATGTTTTATTTATCAAGGCATAAAATATATTAAACATTAGAATACTAAAAACCTGGCTTACAAAGTAATAATTTGTAAATGATTTCAAATGTGGGAAAAATTTCAATGATTTTGAATATTGCAAGTCTTGGTTAGTTTTATTCTTCTATCTATTTTTAGATTTCATTTTTAGCATTATTTAGAGATTTTTAAATGGTAATTCTTATTTTTTATTTTTAGAAACGGGTTTGACTGTTGAAGAAGCTTTAGATGTTTTAGATATTGTATTTCCTGCAACATCTTCAAATTTAGCTTCAGAAGTGCTAAGTTGTAGTGCTTTTGATGTTTTATTGGATGAAAAATCTCGATCACCAATAACAACTTCTTGTAAGTCATTTGATCTGATCTTAAATGGAGGAATACCTTTGAAGAAAATAACCGAGCTTTGTGGATGTCCTGGTGCTGGAAAAACACAAATGTGGTAAATTATTTAACTTTTTTATATTAATCATTTTAGCTTTTTAATTTTGAGTAAAGAAGCAATTAAACCACTTAAATAGTACGACTTTTTATATATTTATTATTTAATAATTATAAGAAATTTTAATATAGATAGAATTTATATGTCTATCATTTTCGTACACAAATTCATAATGTTTGAATAAAATTACATAATAATAATAATCTTTCACAAATTTTCAAGCTGGCAGATTAAATTTTTATTTTCTTAATATTTAGTTTTAAAATATCCAATTATTATTTTATTTTTATGTTTTTTATATCAAAGAATGTACTCACAATATTTGTTTATTATTTAAAATTTTTAAGGTTTTAATTACAATCAAGCAGTTTATTATTTAAAATTTCATTTATATGAGCAGAGATTTTTCAATAAAAATATCAAATATTTAATATGATTTATCATTATTTTTATTCAACTTTTTTTGAATGTCTATCATCGAAAACTCGTAACCTTTTTATTAGTTCAAATTTATGCTTACAAAAATTTTGTGCCTATTTTAGTGCTAAGTGCTTTTGGATAAAATCTAAGATAGTATCTTTTCTCTTTTTATTTATATTGAAATTGAGATATATGATTTACTTAAGATAGAAGGAAATTTTGCTAACTGATTCATAAGAAAATAATGTTACTTTTTGTGACATCAGAAACACATGACAAACATAACTGACTTTTTATGAATTATTTAAATATTATATGGTTTTCTTACAATCAAGGATCTGAAAATTGAATTCGTATTATTTTAATCTTATGGTGATCTGATGATTTAATCTGATGGTATTCAGCATTATTCTTACAAGTCATAAAGTAAAATTTATAAGTAGGGAGATAAAAATGTTTGCTATTATACAAATTATTATTTTACAATTGTGATTCACTACCACAAATATTAAGTAATAATTTCTGTATGAAAATTCTTTTTAACATTGAATGTTTTTTCTTGTTTGTTTTGATTTTTGTAGTATAAATTTTTTTGATACTATATTCTAATTTCCTTTGTAGTATGCAACTTTGTGTAAACGTACAAATACCAAAATCTCTTGGTGGCATTGATGGAGAAGCATTTTATATTGATACAGAAGGCAGTTTTATGGCACAAAGACTACTTCAAATTGCAAATGCTTGTGTGAATGAATGTAAAGGAAAATCAACAGGTTAATATTTATATTTATTAGTCTCAAACATATAAAACAGGGAAGATGTGTTTTTGTTTCTTGATTCTGACTAAATGATTATTTTATTATTAAGATTTAATAATAAAATATTAAGATTTATTAAGATTTTATATTAAGATTTTTTCTGATAAAATAATTTTAATGATATTTGCTATATCTTTATTATGGTTAAATTTGCAAAATATGAATGTATAAATGGTTAAGTGAAAATATCTTTTAATGTCAGTGAATGATTTTTTTAATGTTGATTAATACAAATTGGAATTCATGCCCTAACAATAGAACATTCTTATTAAAATTTTATTTTCTGTAAAGTATTACCTGGGCTGGCAATTTTGCATCAGAAAAGTGTTAAAAAGAAAGAGAAAGAAGTCATAATGTATCCGTTATATGCAGTATGCATATAACGGATACATTATGACTTCTTTCTGCAGTTCTTCGTTATATGCAGTATGCAAAAAATGAAATTTAAATGCTTGCCAACTAGCATTTTTCACTACATATATGATATCATGTTTTTCTATAATATCAGAATATTTTGTAATTAATCTTTTAGTGCTAACTGTCTAAGTCTTAAGGAATCAATGAATGATTGTCATTCACTTTTAATCATTAGAATAAGAATTTGAAAAATATTAAATATCTTGGAGTTAATGGTTACCAGTCTATTTTAGAATATTTCAAAAATAATGTTATTAATGGTAGAAAACATAAAGCAAAAGGATTTAAAGGAAGAAAAAAGTTAGAACTTTGCTTTATCAAACCTTCAATGTTAATACAACAAAATATTTAATATCTTTCATCAAAACAAAATTTATACTAAATTCACTTTCATTTTTATGCGTGTTATTTATAAACAAAAAACATAATTACATTATTAACTTGAGACAACTTCTAACATAAGACATCTTTCTTAATTATAACCTAATATTACAAAAAAAAAAAAAAAAATTATGTATTATGCACAAGAATCATATTAATTTTTTTTCTCCTAAAATAAATGGTTATTGTTCTGAGTAATTTTTTCCCTTTGTTTTTAATTAGTGTGCAAATTTTTTAGTGTTGTTTTCAGTAGTTGAAAATTAAAATAATGGAATATATTTCAAAATCAGAATTATATCCTGTAAATGTTATTAATTTGGTCTATCTGACCAAATCTAAGCGATGGTCTTGGTATTATAAACAAAAACTTCTTACTGCTGAAGATGGTTACAAAAGAATTTGATAAGAGGTATACTGAAAAATAAAAGGACAAATCTAGGAATACAGAAGAAAAAAAAATACTTTAAAGCTCCTACATTAGTAAAATTGATCGCCTAATTTAATATGAAGAAACAGAAAATGTTAGTTGAATAAAGAAAATGTTTTTATTTATTGATTAGCTGTTGTTTTATGTACTGTTTGTTATACTGTATGAAGTTTATTTTTCTCCTGAAAATTGAATATTATTTAGAAAGATTTTATTTGTTATATGTACCAAATTTAGAAATTTTCAGCCCCAAAAATGTAAAATTGTGAGATTTAGTATTTTGTTTTAATTACATAGCACAGTTCTGTTTCAGATTCTGATGTCAAAAATTTTACCATTGAAAAAGTTTTAAAAGGGGTGTATTATTATCCATGTAAATCATACATTGAATTGATTGCTCGAGTAAATCATTTACACCAATTTCTTGAAGAGCATAAGAAGGTTAGTAGATTTAAAAATTTTCAGAGTTAGAAAATTAATTGCTATCGAATTTGCTATTTATTTGCTGATTCAAAAATTTATAGGTTTCCTTAGTAATCTTGGATAGCATAGCCTTTCATTTTCGTTATGGTTTTGATGGAAGTTACTCTCTTCGGGCTAGACTTTTAAATGGAATGGTGCAAACATTAGTTAAAGTTGCTAATGACCACAATGTTGCTGTAAGTATTAAATATTTTACTTAATTAACTCTTATATCAAATGAGTTATTAATAATAATAAATAATGTTAATTTTATATTCTTTTATTTATAATTAATTATATACAAACTTTTAATACAAATTATTATAAAAAAATGAAATTATGAATTATTATTGTTATTTATTAAACCACATTGAAGAAAAGTCAAGAGTAGGGAAGACACTAGTTTTAGACATGTGGCCATTGAATATCCCATATGTTTCTTGATCAGTAAATTAATTCATTTGAACTGTATTTTCTCTTTTTGTTAATGTAGTAGAGCAATTGCTGATTCAAATGCTTTCTTCATCTGACCATGATTTATAATTATGGTCTATCCTAAAATAATCCTCATATAGCTTAAAAATGAAATGCAAAATGAATAATAATTTTTTAATGGATGTGACTTGTCTGATTTGCTTCATTTTAATTTGTTAGTAATTTAATTTTTTCTTAATTTATTGAATTTCCTGATGTTAAAAATTTTATTGATTGAAATCCAAAACAAAAATTTGTAAGAAATTTGTTCCTAATTAATTATTTCATACTTTGTCTACTCTGCACTTGTAACTGAATAATCTACGAAGGCAGAGGCTACTGTGAGAGGATTTTACTTCTATATAATGTATTTTGTCAAAAGTGCAATAAAATATTTTTCACATTTTAAAAACTTCAAACTCATTAAATATCAATTGTACTGTTTATTTTAAAGTTTTATTATACTGTTGTTGTGTTTCAATGCTATATAGTATAGTTTAAAATTCATTAATCACTATTATTTACTAAAGCTATAGAATATTAAAAATAATTATTTATAATTTTTGTTTTTTATAGTTAATTATGTTAGGAATTTAAAAGCTATTTTCACATTGTAGTTGTTTTAAACCCATTTTTCTTAATTTGTTTAATTTTTGAAGAAATTAAATTTGTATTGTGTGCTCATTAGATTCAAATCAAATAAATCCTTCTGTAATCTTCTTACAAAAAGAATGTTTAGAAATTCTATAATATGTACAGTTTATATTTATTATTTCCCTTTACTTTTAATCCAAAACACTTTCATTCAGGTGGTTCTTACAAATCAAATGACAACAAAAATACATGAAGATGGCTGCTCTAATTTAATACCAGCTCTTGGAGAGAGCTGGGGGCATGCTTGTGCCATCCGTTGTATATTGTCGTGGAATGAAGAAAATAGACAAGTTCATCTATTGAAATCTCCATCCATGGCTGAAGCAAAAGCTGCTTACACTATTACAGTAAGTTTATTTTTTTCTCCTTTAGTACTTATTTTAAAGATGTATACATATTCATGGTAAAATAATTAGTTTACTTTCATTGAGTAATATTCTTTTAAAAAGGGTTCCTTACATGTGTGGGGTTTTTTTCCCTTGAGGGAAAGTTTTTTTTTCTTTTCAAATTTTTTATTGAGTTATCTTTTGTTTAAA
>JAOUZG010040215.1:574599-600222 GCA_026289955.1 Argiope argentata
ATGGAATAAAATAAATTTTAAGTAGCCCATCAGTATTGCATATAATTATCAAAACATTTTTTAAAACCTCTTGCATAGAAGAATTCAAAATGCATATTTCAGTAACTTAGCTTCTATTTCAATTTTGAATTCATTTGATAGCATTATTAAATTAGATTTTCAGTGCATGCTTAGAAAATATTAATTTAAAGCTAAAAATTATATTTTATAATATGTATGATTACCAAGCTACATTGGGCTATCAATTCGATTTCTTTGAATACTATTTACTTTTCCTTTCAAATAAATCTATTCATATTTCTGTCTTCATGATTCAAAATATTTTCAACTTCAAATTTGTGACTAGTATTTGATCAATATGATTTTTAAATGTTTACTCTCTGTTCTGTTCTTGTGCTTTAATTCCTACAAAATTGAAAACTTATCATTTTATTAATATTTGATTTTTTAAATGATAAAACAAGTACAAAAAAAGTGGTTACTGAAAGGAATGATATTTTATAAAAAGTATATTTTCCCCAAGTTTGATTAAATTCTGAATTTAAAAAAAAAATTCAATTTCATAACTTGTACTCTCCAAGATGCAATTTTTTCTTTTTTAAATTTAATTTAATGACTCTAGCTGCAGTGCCTGTCTTGAAAGAAAATTTCTAGACATAAATAGCATTTATTTTTGTGAGGTTGCATATAGTAAACTTAATCCACATTCTTCTTTTTCAGAAAAATGGAATTACAGATGTTTGAAGTTCTTTTTAAAGAAAAGTTATTTTGATTTCAAAGTTTTAGTAAATTGAGATATTTGAATTTTAAAAATATATTATTTATATAATAATATATAGATAATTGTTGAAATATTTGCTACCTTTATTTAAATGTGATGGATTTGTGATTTGTACATTTTCATAAATAAATATTTTATTGAAAATTCTTTTTTTATTGAGATTTTTGTTTATCCACATAAGCAAAAAAGTTGCTTAAAATCACCAAAACGAGCTTCTTAATTTGAGGATGCATAGATAAATCAAGGTAATATGAAAATTCCATTTGAATTTTCTTATCTGTAATATGAAATGGTTTTGATTCAATGCAAGTACCGTCCAGCCATCTTTTTAATTTTCTTGTACTATTGAAAAGAATAATAATAAATTATTAAAATCATGTGAATTTTGTTAGAAGGTAAAAAGAAGTATTGTTTGACAACAGATTGTGAAACCCTACAAGCTTTTGCACACGTGTTAGGATGGGTTTAATTTGTCAAAATAGGGGTGAGAGGAAAGGTAAAAGAATGGAATCTTTACATTTAACAATAGAATAAGTTCAGATTTCTGGAAGGCTGAATTAAAATAATACTGTTAGAAACGAAGCATTATTTGTATACTTATGATAAAAAATTAAACAAAAATGTATCTAACAGGGCAAAAATTGAGGTTAAAGAATTTCTGAAATGCTCTCATTCTTCCTCATCTCTCTCCTTTATGAGATAGAAAATTATCTTAGAATACTGGAATGAACAATAAATTACTATTTTTTATTATTTGTTTTTATTTGACAATTTTGAGTATCATATGTAGGTAGGCAATATGTTTAAATAACTAAATTTAGTCAATTAAATCTATTATTGATTTTAATATTTAATAAAATCTACAAATGTTTTTTATTGAAATATTTAAAATAAAGATAATCATTATTTGTGTCTTACAAAGATTTCTTTTACATTTTTGTAGAAGTTATAAAAAATTTTTAACTGTCCACTGACATTTAATATTTTAGGCATGGTTTTCATGCTTTATTCTTATGCCTTTAAGGTTACAGTTGAAGTTTTGGAGTTAATGGTTTAATCTTGCATGGCCTAGCATATTTAATTAAGTCCATAATTTGTGATAAAAGGAGAATAAGTTTTTGTCTGTTATCAAAGCAATCCTGGAGCATTTAGGTATTAATTAAGATAGAAGTTTTAGTTTTAATACATAGAGGCAGAAAGATGCCTTTTTGAGGTCTTTTTATCAGGAACTGAGCATTTTTATGTTTAATTCATAGGAAAACTTTCAGGAGCAAGATCAATTTATAGAGAGAAATTCATTGTCTTAGTCCCATTGGTCACAGTTTTCGATAGATGTTAATTAAGATTGATAGGGAATTAGAAATGAGAACAGAACTTCTTTCCTGCCCCTCCAATTGGTGTTTTTCAGCTATAGCAATTATTATTTTTAAAAGCCTTCATGAAGGGTTTTGATAATAATGATAGTCTGCTTCACTGTTTTTACCATTGTTTTTAAATCATCAGCTAACAATTATCAAATACTCACTTTCAAATTCAGAGTATACATAAAAGACTGCACATAAAAATTATTAACACATTGTCTTCTCTTTTACACATCTGTTTGTTACAGATAATATGTAATTTTGCAAAACCATTTATCTTAGATGACTCCTTCTCTACTATAGTTAAGAGAGAAAAGTAAGGATCATTTAGCTAGATAGATGGCCTGAATATTAGGTATGAGTCATGGCAGTGAGATAGTTTAAGACAGTTTATGTTGAATGCAAATTTGAAAAAATAGAATTTTAACTAATTTACAAAACAATGCACATTTTAGTGCAATTCCCTTTCCTTTGAACTAGGATCTCTTGTTCTTCAAAATAGGTGTTTTTTTTCCTTGTTTAATTTTATGTGATTAATGTTTAAATTTCCATAAATTTTATAGATCTGTAGTTAATTTCTTCTTTATCATGTAGAAACATGGAAGTTTTAAATCTTTGTGTTTATAGAAATCTTACAGGTGGCTTTATTGTTACTATAGTCATACTATTATGACTTTGATTATGATTTAATATTATTTGCTTATTTATCAATAGAACTTTCTTATTGGCACATGAAAATGATTATCTGGATCATGTTTTTGATACAATTGTTTAATTATTTCTGAACAGTAGAATTAAAAGCACTTACCTTTCCATAGCACTTTTCATAAAAGTCAAAAATATAAGTTTAATTCTTATGATTGAAGATGTAATAAGTTCATCTTTGGATTGAAATGCTGCTTCTACGTATGGATATAAAAATTGTTCCATTATTTCATCTTTGAAGTACTCCAAATTTAATATCATCATCTGAAACCAAATTGTACCAAAATTAAACAAAAATATTAACATCATCAGCATCTGGATTAAAATATAAAGAAAAATGACATTTCTATGAATTATGTATATATATATGTGTGTTTGTGTGTGTGTGTGTGTGTTTAAAATGGGTGGTTTACAAAACTTTTATCTACATAATATATTGTATTATTTTACATAATAAAAATTGTTTAGTTGGGTTTAATCTATATTATAAGGTAATAATTGCACATCATCTAAATGCACACAGTTTTTCTCTTTCTCTTCTGTTCCACAATATTCCAATTGCTCAAAACAAGTGCAATGCTATCTTTTTAGATTAGTTTTCTTTGCATTTGCATAGTAGAATAAATTTCTTTTATTCTACTATGCAGGATTTTATTTTTTCAGAAGGAATGATAGCATGTCTGCAGACCAATTCTTACTCATATGTAAACTAGAGGTCCCAATGTCTCATTTTAAAAAAATGTTATATTTGCCGAAATTTTATTTTGTTCTTTCAGTTAGTTAATTTAAGAGAGCTGTGCATTTGAACTCATTTAAATCAGGTATCTTTTAAACTTTACAGCCTTATTTTAAAATTTTTCTTAAATAATGACCTTCTCAAATTTTTATTGTGGCATAGCATGAAACATGTTGCTTTATAGTTGGTATATGATCCTATTATTAAATAGTAGCAATTTGATAGTTTTAAAATAATTTTATATGTGTATAAAATAACATTTTTTAAAATTATGGATTGTGAAATTAATTTTTTAAAAAAGTCTCAAAATATTTTAATTTTTCAGTTTTTAATAGTTGCCCCTTCAAATAGTTTTTATAGAAAAGCTATAGAAATCAGTATAAATTATTTGGTTTTAAAGATAGGAGAAATGGGGACACTTGCATTGCTTATGGGTTCTAGAAGGTTTAATACAATTTACTGCTAATCTGTTATTTCACAATTAATATTTCTCAAATTATTTAGTTATGAAACAAATTTACTGATCTGTGTTCATGACATTTTTCAATGTTTTTTACCTATAATCTCAGATGTTATTTACAATAATGAACAGTAATAAAGCTAAATCTGTTAGCTAATGGTTGATGGAAATAAAGATATTGAATATATAAAAAAATGGAAATTATCAGTACACAGACTACTCATTGTTCATATTTATTAAGAACAAAAAAAAAATTTTTTAAACTAGAAACAGCATTATTTTTTTGTTATTTGAAATTGCATGAATGTACTTATTTATCCTGATAATATGATATAAAATTTGACGGTAGTTAAACTTACTTTTGTCAAAGATTTTAATATCTTTTCTTCACAAGCATAGTAGTATTCTCTCATTTGGGGGGCTCTTCCAGTCGCAGTTCTGCAAGAAATCATTTCTATTTTTTTCAGCAAAGGTTCCAGAGAAGAATAAATGCCAACCATTCTTTGGACTTTAACTTCCATGCTCATTCTGGCATTTTCAAAAAATGCCTATAAATAAGAAATGAAAAGAATTAGCCAACTAGATTTCTAGAATTATATATGTAGAGGGAAGGAAACATTATGTTTAGAAAATGAGCATTTAATTTATTGTGAACTTTTAAAAGTGAATTCATTGAATGATTGAAACTTGTTTACAAAATTAAAAGTAAAGCAGCAATCATTATTGAAGTATTAATATCAACAACATCAGTTAGTTTAAAAAAAGAAAATAAAAAAGTTCTGATTTTAGAAAGACAAAGGGGCTAAATTGTTATCAATGTTATACTAAAAGAAAGAATCCGATTTCTTGATCTGTTTAATGAAAAAAAAATCTTGTTTGGAAATGAATTTTACTGAATGTAAATGAAAAATGCTCTTGATTAACAAACTAAACAAGAGAATCTTTTCTGTAGTAAAATGAAATGTATTGTTCAGAGCTATTTGTGAGAGAACTGAACATTGGAAACAGTTTTAAAATTTAAAAAAAAAAAAACCAACTCTGTTTACACAGATAATAAAATTTGCAGATTTGTTTCTATGTCCTAGATTTATTTACGTATGTAAATAAATCTGCAAATTTTATGTAAGTAAGATTTATTTACATAAGTAAATAAATCTACAACATAAAAAGCCATGTTTACATGGAAGTTAATTTAATTATTTATGCAAATAAATCTATTGTAATCTTTACCTTTTTTTCCTTGTTATGCAACTTTCTTTTTCCTTTCAAAAAATTAAGATATTAGATAAAAATTAAGACTAAATTATGTGTTGAGGTAGAAGTTTTAGCAAGATTTTCCTTAAGATACTTGCAGAAAAAAACATACTGAATAATTTTTTTTTAATAAATATTTATCAATTGCTAGTAATATTCTATGTTTCGGTTTGGATGAATTCTAACCCAACTTAATGAATTTAATCGTAACATATAATTACATTATCAAATAGAGCATAATTTTGGTTCTTATTTTATTTCTGAAAATTTTTTAAATGCTTATTTTTTTAAATAAAATTTTATATCTTTTCCTGTGTTCCTCTTTCACTCCTCTGAAGGCCATTTTTCAGCTAGTGATAGTTTTATTTGTTTTGTCAAAAAAATTGAATTAAAAATAATATCTTTGATTATAGTATACACAGGGATAGATAAAATAACTGAAACTGCAAAAACGAATGGGAAAAATATCCGCTTATAAGTCTTAGAGCCATAATTGCCACCTGCCTAAAAGGTATTTAAAGCACTATTAAATCATTTTTTTTAAAGAAAGCGTTAAATGTTTAGAAGAAATATTGTAGGGGAATATTAGCTATCGATTTTCTTCACCAAAAAAGAGTATTGAAAGCAGAGGACCTAGCTCTTTAAACCACACCGGATTTATGTAGCTGAATAGATTTGACAGCTATTCAGGAAAACCGCATCTCCAAACAAATAATAATAAATGAAACATTGTTTGCATCAAAGAGTACAAATTATTGGCTAACATATTTACATATCACTTCCGGCTATCACGATTTCTCTAAAGATGGTTGAATCTGCAGAAAACTATGAAGTTGCTGTTTAAATAATAAAAGAACCAATGACATACTCCCTAGTTATACGAAGGCTATCCTATTTGGCAAAAGCCTTCTCCATAAGTACACATGTTATGGAAAACAGTATAAACAGTGATTATTTGGTCTACATCATTTTATTTTTTAAGTTCGATAGTTTTTATTCTTTTACCAATTGAGATAACAGTTTGCCTTTATGTCTGTTGGGATTGCTTTCAATTCATTTTTTGAGTTCATAACCTATTTTAAGATGATTTATGTCAGTTTTCACTTTTGACTTTCGCTCAGGATTTTTCTTAGCTAAATTTGTTTCCCATACATACAGCATGCAGTCTGGATCATCCATACTTTATCTCGGAAATCCCCATCAGTATTAGTCTTTGTAGTTACCAAAATGCCAAAAAAATTTCTTCTTTCACTGACCCATGAATTCATTATTTGCATGCATATAAAAGAGATAAAATAAAAGAGAGAGATCTTAAATAAAGGTAGTCTTTCTCAAAACTGCATATGAAGATAAATGTTTCCATTATTTTTATCCCCCCTTTGTACATATACCAATAAAGTAGTATTGTAAAATCAATTGAGATGTAATAGTTTAAAATAAAATTGGTACCGGATTGAAAACAAACAAGTGTCAGCAATTAATTATTCAAAAGTGTCTTGGAATTAAAAAAATAAACTGTATTACAACATCCTGAAATTAAAGTTGATGATAAATCATTTCAGTTCTAAGAATTATTTGAAAGATATCGAAAAGTTTTAACATATCTTTGCCCAATTTTCAAACGTGACACTTGTAGCTAGTGAAGGTCGCGGTACGGACCTGCGACGTTTGGGCCTGTAGCCGAGTATCATACCGATCAAGCAAAAGGGACCCTTCAGCTCGAAGGATATTATTTGGCTTATTAGGCTGACGCTACACACTCTTGTGGCTTCAGGTTTTATAACTTTGGCAGAATCATAGGTTATGATTACGAGAGTATATGTAACATGGATTTTGATGTTAATAAGTATACGGAAAATTAACTTTGCGCACAAAAGAAGGGGGGAGGCATCAATATTTACACATTTAGCAATGCCTCTTTTTTAGCATAAAATAAAAACTTGTATTTCCATTTACTAATTATTAAAAACAAAATTATTTGGTAATGATTTATAAAAACTGCATGCTATAATATACTATATCATTTAAAAAAGGAAAATGCATTGATTATTACGTTTACTCTTATCATTCCTACGTCAGGTCTGATCGGTTATTGTGCAGGATACATCGCTTTCACATTTTTGTTGAATATAATAATAAAATCTTTCATATAATTTTTTAGAAATTATAACTAATCTGCGACTATTTCCAAGCTTTCTAACCACAGACAGGAATTTGTATAATAATGCATTTCATTACTTTTTAGAATACGAATGGTTAATTTCAGTGAGCATCGAAGTCTAGAAAGTAGTTTTACGTCTCTTTCTACTTCCTGGTGCCGCAGCTTTTGCTGTAGGCCTCCTCTGATTTCTCTTCGGTATTCTATTGAGCTAACGTTGTTTTGACTTTTCAAAGATCCGTCCAGAGACATAGCGATCGAGGTAATGTAGAAAGTAAGTACATATACTCCAGGTATCAATCTTATTACCTTTATTGAGCACCATCGAGATAAAAGAAGAAGGGATTCATTTTGTCTTTTGGAATTAATTATCATAAAAGACTGAAAAAAAATAATGTCGTACTCCAGCGACTATCTGTATTTACAAGAGCACTGATAACGACTAGGAAGTAGATGAGAATTATATTATGTTTCGCGTGCCTACTATTCTCATTATTCCATTGGATTTATCATGTCTAGATCTAATACGTTGAAGATTTTAAGGTTCTAATAGTCTAGGCGCCTGGAAAATGGGGTATTACAGATGTTATTCGAGAATTATTTAAAATCATACGTAGTATAAAGTTGAAATACTAGGTAATTACTATTTTTTTTTAAAAAAAATCTCACGTTTTTTTGTTAAATTTATGAAACAAAGCTATGACAGACTCAAATGAAGGTGAGTTTCAAAAAAGGAAAACACATAATTTTATTAAAATGTAACCTTTTTACCTCGCAAGGGGGTACAGAATCTTCAATCTTCATAAATTGGAACAGGTCGCACGTGGAAAGCGATTTCACATTTTTGTCGATTTCCTGAACTATGTTTTTGATTCGATTCACGAATCCTCTGAAAATATCGACAGCCTGTAATAATAATAATAATAAATACCACAATTAGAAAACTGATACAGAAATTTTTAAATATTCCATACATAATTACTGATTTTTATTGATTTTTATCTAAAAATATTACTTCTGTCCAATTGTAAAAATGAGTATATGCGGAATTATGTTTCATTAAAAGAAGTGCATTTAGTATTTTTTAAATATACCCCTCTGAGATTTTTGAAATACAATACAAATTTTTTTATATATTTATCTATTTTTTAATTTTTTAAAAAAATTTGTAATATATTTACTGTCGCTATTCCATCCACAACATTTTCTCAGTTGGTATATTTTTGTATAACCTGTTTTGTGCAACCATTTTGATATATATTTTGTACCGTACGTTGTGCTTCTAAAATGCGTTTATAGCCCTATCGCATCGCACAAAATCAATTTTTGATATACACGGTGTACAATTACAAAATTTTATGTCGGATTTTTTATGATTTTTATCTATATATCCTATTTATGCTTTTATCAATCTAAATATCAAACTAAAAATTTATTTAAATCTGTTTTTATTAATTTTATTATTACCTGAATCGGTTTCTTGAAATTATTTTGTAGTTTAATTTAGTGATTGAAACATAAAGAAGAAACATAAGTTGAAATCTATTTTAATGTGATTCTTCACATCGCTGAAGACCAACAACAACGCCAAGTCGCCAAAATAAAGCATCGAGATACGCTACAAGGTAAACAACACTAATAAGGTTTCTAAAATAATATTCCGCATACTTGTTTGGATTACCACTCTACGACTAATTTAATGAAACGCATTATTGTAGATTTCAACTAAAATTTCCAAATATAGAAAAGTTAATAATGAAATATACTTAAATGTTTAATTTAAAAGGTTAAATTTAAATTGGAATTTTTTTTCTATCTATTCGAGTTTTCTATCTATTCGAAATGGAGTCGCTGAAATATTATCTAAAATTTTAGAAAGCTTAAGAAAAATTTTCTCAAATGATCAGTTTCTTTAGTTTGAGTATAACGATGCATATCAATTTAAGGAAGGATTGAAGAGTTTTAAGTCATAGTGTTTAGTACGAATATAGATAATATTATAATTCAAAACTTTGATGTAGCGATTTAACGATGTCCTAAGAGAAAATATAAATCCATTCTTGAAATTTGCTGAATTGCCAATAAATATATTAAGTCAAAAATAATAAATTCAAAAAAAATCTATATTTATCGTAGTAAATAAACGCTAAATATTTGAAAGATAAAATGTGTGGGATTCTTGGTCAATTGACGATCGCAAGTCTATCAGCCAAATATCTCCAGGTATATAAATTAATAATGAATAAAACTAATGTTCGGATAAACAGTAAATCAAATGTCAAACCTGTTTGGATTTTTTAATAAATTCCGGTACATCTGTCGATTCCCACTGTATCTGATGCACTCCAAGGTCAAGGACAGAACAAAGGTTTTCAATCGGTATCTCCAGAGTAGAAATCTGAAATAAGGCCTTTCATTGAAATAAATGCTCCTCCATTGTTTCTTCAAAACCATGAAATAGCCAGTTAAAATTGTTTTTAATGCTATTTTTCAATCACATATTATTTAACACATATTATTCACATATTATTTAAATTTTAAGCAAATAATTGTTTCCACAACCTTACAATGATGAAAATTTTGGTTGTCAAAAAGTCATTATATATATATATATATATATATATATATATATATATATAATCCTTATTTCCATAATGTTTTACAATTAATTTTTTGTGTCTAAATGAACACAGCCTTTCAATTCTAAAACTAACTGCGTAAAGACTACTAAAATTATAGAATATACATGAGTATCAAAGTTAGAAATTAAAAATACTGAGTTATTAAGAATAAATCAAAACTCAAAAGATTTAATCGTAATTTTGCATAGCTATTAATTCCACAAAGAGGTTTGTTTATAATGCTTTAAATATTAACTCAGAATCATTCGAATAAATTAAAAGTGCGTCTTATTCGAATAGGGATTATTTAATATGTGGGCTGTAACTATGTTAATTTAAATAGAAAGTTTTATATGAATGCTTATTAAAATAATAATTTTTTTCGAAGCAAGTGTATGATATGAAAAAATGACATTTCATAATCTTGATAATTGAAATTAAAAATGCGATTCATGTTAAATTAAGACATATTTATTTCAATTTTAAGCTTGTTTCTTGTAGAATTTTTTTATTGGTATAAGTTTTTTTTTAAAATTACATTAATGATATATTTTTTTTTTTCATTTCAAGAACGTAATTTGGAACTTACTTCTTCTTTCTTTAAATCAGACAAACTATCTAATAACTCTTCTAGTATGAACTTAATTCTATTCCTTTGTAGGTAGAAGGAGCTCTCCTAGAATAATTAGTAAATATTATGCACCAAAAAGTATATATAAAAGGAAGAAACATAAAAGAAAATACCAATGTAATTTTAAAGAAATTTCAATTCACAAAAGAAATTTGTATTTTAATAATCATTTGTGTGATATATCTGCATATGAATAAAATCAAAGTCATTATTAAATAAATGATAAATCCGATATTAAATACATAATAAACATGCATGTGTATGCATGAAATAATTTGTTAGTCGAATATCGTTTTTTATCGTTTTATGTATGTTTCATTGTTATTGTTGTTACTCATGGCACTTGCCTATGGACAACCCTCCCCCCCCCCTCTGATACAACAGCAGATTTTAAACCGAAAGAAGCGTCTCTTGTTTTTTGAATTAGCGCTAACTAAGGTCAAGAGTACGACTTAGCTTCACACTAAACACATTTGCTTGCACAGATCCTTTTTACAGGCAGGCACAGTCACGCACCTCACAAATAGCACACAGAAGAACAACCATGCCCGAACAGGGATTCGCGGAACACGAAGATGACGTGTTACCTCTGTGCCAGAAACCCGACATGTTCATTATGTGTTATGTATAAAAAATGTATCAAAATGTACAAAATTAATCAGTATCTAACTAATATATGAGGAATGCTATTCTTCAATCTTAAATCAGTAGAACTATTGGTTATAATTCAACAGATATATTATGGTGCCATTCCAAAGAATGTTTCAGTTATTCTTTCTTTGCTTTGGTTCCCGGGACCTGTTCGAAAACCTCTATCTTTTTAACTTAATTTTTTAAAATTTGTCAGCCGACTTTTTTTTCAATATGACCTTTTTTTTTTTAATGAAATACTTGAATGATTTTAAAGCAATTCAGAAACCGTAATTTCGATAACATTCTGCAAAAATTGAATATTTGAACGACTCAAGTCAATTAGCAAGAAAATGAATGGGTTGTTTTCCGAAAAGAATGTATCTTCACCCTAGTGTATGCATTCATTCCTGAGTTGATAAGAGCTTGGATCATTTTTGTGTAAAAAAGAATATATTCCTTATAAAAGTTATCTTGAATCCCTGAAAGTGAGATTAGAGTACATTTACAGAGTATCTGGTTCTCGACAATCTGGTTTCCGTACTATTCTGCTTAGTTTTCTTTATCTTTCTTGAAAGGTTGACGGAGTACCCGCCTGTGAAGGGTTACCTCCGGTCCTGGTAGATGTTGCAGGAGACACTACTGTGAAAAAACTGACTTGGTCTGCTTTCTCCTCGGGGGTGTATCGAGGGGTAGGGATTGTGAGGTACTGCTTTCCCATTGCTTGCTATAAGGGGAGGGAGATGGACTACTGATTTAGTTTAAGTTAATTTATGTTAGCTGTATGAAATATAGTGTTCACAAAACTAAATAATTTTGGCATTGGATTATTTGCATTCCTCATTCCTTAAAATTGCAGTCAGTAAATGAGGTATTTAATAATTATTTTTCTTTATCGTAATTTGTTGAGAAAGGTAATCCGTTGAATTGGCTACGTTGTCAAAGCACCGAAGTGAGCCTTTGTTAAGATCCTCCTATGCGTCGAGTGCAAAATACAAATTGTGACAGGAATCAGCAGCACTCTATTCGTACTTCATTGTTTCGTCAGTATGCAAGGACATTAATTGATGCCTCGGTTTTTTAATTACAGGATTAGTAAATTGCTCTTTGGGCATGCTTAATATTTTTTTTTAAGTATACTACAGTGAAGTGAACAGAATTCATGTTTAAATGTGAACAGTTTATATCCCTTAACTTATTATTCTCTTCTAAAATCTCGCAATTCAGTATATAAACATATATAAACTAACAGTACAAAGCCCATATTTTCTGTTTCTTGTCCCATCAGCGAGTATTTTCCACAAAAACATGAAAATTCTCGCTGATGGGACAAGAAAATACCAGAATTGTGGCACCTATCCTGACGAGGAACTTACACCGCATCGTGTCTTCAACAGCCCTGTAGTTGTGGCAGGCCTTCATATACTAGACTAGTCTACTGAGGAGACATTATACTCCAATTCTGCCATCGATATTGTCAAGACTGTTCAGGTGCATCATAATGTTTGATTTTTTTCAGATGATATAACAACAGTACAGAGCCTTCTATTTTAACTCCCACATTACGGGTAACTGCTTCTGTGATTCATTAGGTCGTGGCGGCGTTCACATTCTACGTGGCCTGAGATGATTGGAAGGGTTCTTATTCAATAAGAAGCGTGAAAATGTGTATTGTAACTGTGAACTTTTTTTTGTATTGATGGGAAATGAAATGGGTTCACAGAACTCTGGTTTTTACGGCTTTTTTGTTACCCTGTGTAAAGACGTGAAAGATCGATTTACTCTCTCTTTTTTCAAAATAAGTTTTGAAAAAAGAGAGGAGAGTCAATTGGAGGAAAGGAGTCTGTTCGAGTCGTCGAGATGTGCTGATCGTTTTTTTTAATTCTACTTTTAATTGTTGTGCTGTGTATTTGCGTTGTGTGTTGTGACATCCTAGCAAAAAATTTAAAAATAAAAGATGTCTAAAAGGTTCTGCTTCATCTTTTCGGCTCCAGTACACCAGCCTGTCCTTCTACTACAATTAAGCTGGATGCTCTGGAGTGTACTGATTATATAATATTTGCCAAAATCACTCTTCTTATATCATCAGGGTATATTTTTTTTCTTGGTTTGGAGCATTGCAAAGCTGTGCTTGATTTATTTCAGTTGATGGAAAATTTAGTGGACATGCAAGATTTTATTGCGAGCCAAAATTTTTATTGAACCCAAAATCCTTATTACTATTCTCATATCTAAATATACAATTTTTCGTAAATATTTTTCGACTACTTACTTGAATGATGACATTTTTCACAAAGCCTGGTATTTCATATCCTAGCACTTCGAGGAGTTTCGCTTCAATAGATACCTCTTCCAGATGGATGGGAAAATTTAGTTTGTATAATAAAGCTTCTTCAAACCGTGCTGTTAAAATACAGAAGAAAACTAAAATGTTAGAATTTTTGTACGGTTTAAATAGTGTGATATTTTATCAAATTAAAATATATAGAATAAAATTATTTATAGCTTCAAAGTAAGGATTAGGCTTCCTCAGTAAGGAACTTAAACACACATACATTTATTTTTATTAGTAGTAGCGATAAACGATAACAAATTATCTCTACTACTAATAAAATTAAATGAATGTGTACATGCTCTAGTGTACTGTTACTCAACAATTAGATCATTTCATTGACACAGCCATGCAAGGCTCTAAAACTATATTATTTGTTTACTAAAATTTGAAGCTTATACATTTTTTGATCGGGAAATTGCACCAAATATTTAATTGAAAATTTTAGGAATTATTAATCTTGCCAATTAATAGTTCTAAAAAGCAAATAACCTGCACTAAGTTAATATAAAATATATCTATATTACTTATTAAAGTTGAAATTTTATGTGTCCGGTATTTTACAGGTCAGATCGTGTGTCCTAGAATTTCTAAATTTGAAAATGATCTATTCTGGAGGATAGGAATATAGGTTTGTGAGTGATATTTTTTGAAATTTGAACTGTTTTTTTTTCTTTTGAAATAAAAACTTTTGAATAAGATGTTGGCTTTTTCCATGATAACTCTTGACAATTATAATTTTTTATAATTTTTATATTTTTATTAACGGTTTATAATTTTTCTATAAATAAATCTTTTTAATGATAACAATTCAGTTACCGAGAAAATTTTCCTGCATTTTGATAATGTTTCAACATATTTTCATGACCCTTTCCAAATTTTCTAGATACAGGAAACTTTTTGAGATACATGAAATAATTATATAGATATATACAAGAATAGTTCGTTTAAAGTTATCAGATTTTAATGAATCTCAGATGTTTACTTTGGTTTGTTTAGGCTCTACTTGGACCAGTGGCGCCATCTCTTGGACTCTAATAATTATAATTTATTTTTGTGTGTCTGTCTGTGCAAAATCGCGTTTTTCTCAGGAAACACACCAATATAGATAAACTTTAAAATGTAAAACCTTATCAAAATATAAAATTTGATTCAAATTATTAGAGCCGCTTCCAAGATATACATACATGAAAGAACTGTTAATTAAAAAATATAAGGTGCATGCTAAAAACTTTTTTTTTTTACAAACAAACTTTGTAAAATAGGATGGAAAAAATATCTACTTATATTGATAAATTTAGCAGATTGTGGATGAAATTTCTTCAGTATATGAGCTTGCAGAAATTTGTTGGACTTTTCTTGCGCTATCGCTTTCCAGGCCTCATACTTCTCTTTCTGATAAGAAGATAACATTTTCTCTGTCTTCATAAAACGGGCCAGAGCCTATAACATATAATAATACTTTAAAAAAAATTCTATTCACCATCTAATGATGTATGCACAGACATACGTGTTCAAAATTCTTCGGGCTTACATTAAGCAAACTAAAATTATATGTTTGAACACAATAAGGTTTTTATGATGAATTACTTTTCTGCAATTTGCACCATGCACGATGCGCACAGGACGCTTTGCTGAGAAAGACCAACGAAATCAGAGCCAATAAATTTGTGGAATAATTATTGCTTCAGTAATAAATAAAGACTAAAAATTGTATTTTTCATGTGAGAACATGAACTTTGATACACACGCTTAACACGAGATATCTCGTAGCTGGCAGTCAATGGGTTAAACTGGTTTAAACTACTTAATGACTTAAATTTATCAAGGCAAATAATGACTTAAAAATTAATAATATTCTCACATGATACCTTGAAATTTGCGATCGTCGATTTCATTCCATTAAAAATAAATTTTTAATAGGTCTTTCAATGAATTAAAAATTAATAAAACAGTTAGCATTTTTTTCAGTTATCTCGGAGCTGACAATTGTATAAATAGACACGCACGCACGCATATACACACACATATACATACTTTTGACCTTATATTGACCTTTAAATAAGAGGAAAGCAGGATCTTAAAAAAATCTATATTATGTAAGTGATTTATTACTCATCTAAGGAATCCTCTAAAAGAATATTTACACCAGAGATTTATTATCCATCCACTTGGCACGTGTGGACTCCATAGCACATTTACTTTATAATACTTTATTTGATTTATTAATGAATTAGCAAATAACATTTTAGAAGGAAATTACTATGAGCTAAATTAAGACAAAACTTTGGGAATTAATTACATTTAAAATATCATGACGTATATATATATATATATATATATATATATATATATTCGTGTGATAAAGTGTGATTTTCCATTATTCAGCTGACTCGGTTACATTCACCGAACACTTATTAAATAAAGTCCATAGCATCAATTATTTTTAAGTACGTTAGGATCAAATTCTGGCCTGTTAAACTTGACTTTACGACAATCAGCTTCTTATTCCGCCCTTTATCTTCTGCCAACTCGAGTTATCTCTGATTATGATGATTACATTAAACTATTTGAGATTCGAAGAAATTCCTCTGATCTGTTGCTTACCTCTTTGTCTTTATCGTCCATTCTGAAAGAATCCCTGATTTTAGACATCGGCTTGGATATCTTTATGATCAGATCACGCGCCCACAGAATAGCAGACGCAGTTTCTGGTACAGCCTGCAGCAGTGGCGGTTCCCTCTCCTGAGCTATGAATAGATTTTCAGTCTCGGAAATCTAAAAAGGAAAAGATTAATGGAAATTAATGTGTGGTGACAGTTAGAAAATGAATCCTTATCTATTGCAAACTGTTGATCAGTTATGAGGGAGTATTTATCGTACTTATATAGCAGACAAAGTGCTAATCACTTGTCTTTCAACCACATAATCCCCAACTGTACCTGCTTATGATTATCTGATATTTACTCAATTAATATGGATAGTTTTTAAGGTGTTCATATTGAATTCATAAATGCGTGTCAGACAACAGAAGGTTTGATAGATTTGCTCTGAGATTTTATGTTGATCAACAGCTGATATTGGAATGGTATTTCAAATTTACCAATGCATCTTACCCAGGGAACTATGTCTAACAAGCCGGACAGATCCTTGCAGGGTTTGAACCAGAATAAATGGGACACTACCAAGAGCTAAGTCTGTCCTCTACCTATTTCTAGATGCTTTGGTCCTTGTGACTAACAGAGGCTGAAATTTTCCCCATCCATGAATAGTTCACATTTTTTTTGCCAATGAGGAATTTTTTTGAGGGTGTATGACGGAGGCGGTCTAACACTGCTGGCCAATGGGAGCGTACACAACATGCATCTTACATTTTTTCTAAATTATTGCATTTATATGCACGCGTATGGACAGATTTCGTTTTGATGATTTGATCTAAAATTTGATAGAGATCTATGCTTTTAGTTGAAGCAATTATACGTCATATTTTCTTTAAAAAGCTCATTTCGGTTTTATATACTTTATTCATAGACAAACGAAATTCTAAAAATGTTGTTTAAGACTTAAAAAGGTTCAAATTTAATTGGTTCTATTTTGAAATGAGCGTCAAATTGTGATGATATTACGTGGATTGTAATTTAAGAATTTTATTTACGATTTATCACACTACACAAACATATTGGCGGTTGTTTAGATGGCTATTATCCTGTTAACAATATCTCAAAAATGATTACCATAAATTAAATTCTACCATAAACATAGTGCTTAATAAATAAAAAATTATTATTTGCAGTATACTTTAGATGTAAATATATGTATTTATATGAAAAGATTTGTTTCATTGCAGTGATGTTCTTTAATACTCACATCAAATTAAAGATTAAAAGGGATTTGAAACAAATAGTCATTCACAATTAGAAAGGAAATTCAGTGCTAAATTGAAAATTAAAATAATGCTGGAAAATATTAATAGCTTCCAAATGAACATTATGAATCAGGTTATTGACTTTGGCTTTAATACAGAATAAAAAGTTGTATAAATAAAATGTGTAGTGATCCCACAATAAATATCTATTCTCTTGTCTTTGCCGTACTCTCCATCTTTCAATTCTTAATCGCGTGGACGAACGTTTTTTCTTACTGCGGAATCTTCTCTTTTAATGTATTTAAAGCTCATGAAACCCGGATTAAAATTAAAATTAAAAATCGAAATAATAATAATTTTTTTAAAAAAAATAATGCATTGCGAAATACAAATTAAATGGAAAAACTGCCATAAATATAATGGAAAATTTTTCAAATACCGTGAAAAGGGAATGTAAAGAGTTGCGATATCAAAACGCTACCTAGTAACATTCATATTGATTAAAAAAATAATTTTATGTATGTTTTTTTATCAAGCCTATTATCTTAATATAGCTGTTATAAGTACTTCTACGTTCTGTTCGAAACAGAATACAAGCTTACATAATAGAAAACTGCAGATCTCAGCTCATCAATTTTTGCTATAATCCAGCCTAAAAAGTAAAAAAAAATTTGAAATTTACGATCTTATAACTAATTATCATATCATTTGCACGCATAAAAATACAAACAAACCCGTTCTGAATCGCTAAACGCCAAAAGAACGTAAGAGGCTTCGCTGGATGATTATATATACATATCCAGAAGATTGTGATCTTGTAATTATGAAGTTATAAATGACAGTTACTTCTTTCTCTCTTTTCTCTGCAGAGCTCTGAATAACAAAATTTTACTTACTTCTCTGATAAACTGTTTGAGCATGTCGGCACGACTTTTCAAGATAAATTCCCTGATGGACATCGAAACGGTGACTCTGTCGAAACTTTTGGCGAGTATGTAGGCATTTTCCCAGGACAAAGTCGATTGGAACATTCTGCCGATGTACTGCTTCATTTGATCCTCAAAATTTTTGACGTCTCGGAAAAAGATCCGAGTGATTCGTTCCCATTCGGTCTTCATTTTGGAATCGAATGCATCAATGCCGGACTACAGTGTTCCAAAGGAAAAGAAAGAAATTATATTATTTTCATCAGTATTTCAAACTTCGGTGATATCAAGAATTAATATTGAATGAAATGTAATAAAGCTTCAGGTAGACAAAAAGAATCAAGCAAAGAGGAATCAACCATTTTATGGATTTTGAGTTCAAGAATGCGAATTGCATTTAAGTATATCTGGTTTGTTATGCAGAATTGAATTAGATTTTGACACCTGTTCATCAATTGTATCTCAAGATGTGTATCTTACAAATGTTCTTTCTATAAAACTGCATCCAGACAAAATATATTCTATAATTCTTAGATTATAGATTTCCATGAAAGAGAAATGATCGATTTCTCATCATGGGTTTATCAAATAAACAATAAATATTTCGAGCGATGATGTCCAAAAGTGGCTAATATAAAAATAAAGGATTCTAATGTATGATACAGCGTTCGCACTGCAATATAAAGCAATAAGACAACGTAATCTTATCTGAAAAGTAACCTGAATCAAATTCTTTACATGATTGGGTTTCGTTATTATTGAGTCATGAACCATTTCCACTTGCTTTAGTTAAGCATTTCAGTTAAACCATGATATAAAGAAGTAGAAACTCAACTTTTCTATTGGTCAAAGTAACCTGGAGCACCACTTGTTGCGGGTGATTATTTTGTTAATATATGGGAGCAAGGTGTTTTCGCAGAAAATTTTCAGGGCCAACTGAAAAAAAAAGCATTTTTCTTGGAGGAAAATAAGAAAATACTATAGCAGTGAACGATTCATTTTTAAAGAACAATCTTAATATAATACAATATAGTTTTTAAATCCTAGAATGATGGGACTTTTACAAGCCCGCTGATTTAGTCAGCTAGATATATTTTTCTTGAACCGATCAAAATGTAATAACTGTTATCAGAAAAATGCCTTTCAAAATGCACTCAACATTAGTTCATATAAACACACAAGAGCTGTTTCCAATTCTTTTTTACATAATTGCAGGTAATTAGTTAATAAAGACAATCAAGATATTATTTTCTAAGAAATTGTTTCATAAAAATAGGATAAACCCTTCTCTTCCAGTTTAAAATAAAACTGTTCCAGTTACCTTTTTATCCATTATGTAATACTAAAACTGATTTACTTGTAGTTTTATATCACACATAGATTAGAAATTAAGACGGCAGGCCTTGATTGCCTGGTTAGTAGATAATTGGATTTGCATCCCTTAGATTGTGAGTTCGAACCCCGCCGGCTGAAGATTCCTCCTGTGAGCGACGGTTGACGAATATAGAAATCAGTCGTGGCAGTAAAGTCCTACAAGCAGAGATAGTTTCTTTGGTGGTACTGGGTCAGAGGTGATCATTCTCTTATTCTGATCTAAGTTATTCGATCTGTGGGTTGAATGAATCAATTGTAGGATTGAAGTCCGCACCGTTTTGTGACTCATGAGTAGTTAAGTAGTTCTCTTGGCCCTAGATAGTGCTATTGAAAACCAAGAGACGCTCTCTGGGCTTAATATCGCTGACGATTCATCAACAACATAAAAACTGTTTTATAGTCTAAACAGATGAGACTTTATTTTTAAATCATAAAATAATATTTACATTTTCCATTGAAAAGCGTCTTTTCAACTTAGATACGTTAAGAACGCATTCAGATATTAGAACTCAATTTTTTTTCTCTTTAAATCATTTAGATATTCGATGTCTCAACTCAAAGGACATTTAGTAAAGTAATTATCCCACCCCCCACTACTAAATTCCGAAACAAAATTTAAACAGAATGTTTTCAATGACTTCCTAAAAAATAACAAAACACTTTGTAAGAATCAGTTATTATAAAAATTGAATTGCTAATACAAGGTTTTATAGTTTTTAAAATGCTAATAACTAAAGTAAATTATAAAACCAAAGAAAGGATATTTTTTGATTTATTATTACTTTATTCTTCGCTACTTTCACGAGTCACTTATTGAAAAGAAAGAATACATTAAATCTTAATTTGTAGAAAAAAAAAAACTACTAGAGTAACTTACATATTGTATCACGGCAGTCATGCCGAATATCCTGTTTTGCAATAAGCTAAGATCTTTCATGTCTTCCGCAAAAAACCTCAAATTGGTATTGAAAATATTATAGAGTTCTTGAAGTACCTGTAAATGGAATAGAACACATAACTCTTTATTTAATGCAATCAATGCACGCAAAAACAGCCACATGGCGAGTGCTATTGCGCATATCATTTAAAAACAATCCATGAAACCTCTAACTTTTTGTGACTTCAATTCCTCTACTTCTAAAAACATTGGATTCCAAAACTAAATCGCTGCATTAAGCATCTGCAGGAATGTTTAAGCATCTTGTGCAAATTAAACATATCCAGAAGAGGAATGTTTAGTCATGGGACTTAAATAGTCATGCGACTGCACTCCTCTAATATATAAATGAAGGTCACTAAATGCTCTTTTCTGATTCTGTTTTTATTTCAATTTTAAAAGACCAGTCTGAAATCAAACAGTATATTAGAATATTGCTTACCTTGGATATTCTTCCGAGGTCTTCGCAAATAAAAATCACATGATCAGTCTCGTCGAATAAAATTCGAGTGTCGAATCTCCACCAATAAGAAGTACCGTACTTTTTCACTTTCTCACATTCTTCAAAGTAGAGTTTTTTCCAATATTGTAAAATTTCGATGGATTCTTTCGTAATTTGGCTGATCTAAAGAATTAGTTAAATCATAATTAAATTATAATGTATTATAAATTAGTAATACTCAAAAATGAAAGAATTTTTAGAAAGGAAATAATAATTATTTAAAGAGAAGTTGGAAATTTGATTTGGAGTTTCATGTGACGAGTAAGTACAGAAAAAATGATATGGCTTTTCTGTAAAATATACGTTGAAGAGTAAGTAATTACTTTGATTGGAAATTTGGAAAAAATCAGAGAATTGAACATTATTTATAACTTCCTGCTTCAAAAATCATTAAGATCGTCAATTAAAAAATCATGGCAGAAAATATTACTGGAAAATGGTGAGAAATGCAAGGATTCTGAAGACGATGTTTGTGAAACTATTCACCCAAAACATATATGGATGTAGAACTACTGACCAGAAACGATTGGTTCAGCCAATTCGGCAATTTATCGGGCCATAAAATATGGAATGATGACGAAATGGATCAGTAAGTTACAGGATCTACGTAACCAAATTAGTTTTCATAATAAAATGGATTATAATTTACAAAAATACATTGTTGAAACAAAATGGAATATAATTACGTAGATACATTGTTTCCATTTAGGGAGCTTTTATTTTTCTCTATAAAAGAGAAGGGAAAGGAGAGCTTTTATTTCTGTTTTGAAATTCTTCTTCATTAGAGTAACAATAAGAAAGCTACTGCGAAGAAAAAAACTAATTCTGGAAAATCCATGGATTTTGCTAGAGTTTTGAAAAGTTTACTTATTTCAAACAGTAATAATTTAAGTAATCATAGCTTTTGAAATCCTGAGATTTCTCTTTAACTTTATATTATAATAGGAAATACAGAGTTTCCTTATCTAGAATGTCTCATTTCCCATTCAATCTGAATGATTCTGCTGTATTCTCTATGTTATGTACAGCAAGCAAAGTCAAGTTTTGTTGTTGCCAACGGATGTCATGCAATAGTGGAAATATGATGCCAGTTAACTCTTTTTAAAAATTCAATTTATCAATTTCATTAGCAATAGGCCTACACGTAGTAACACAATGGTGAAAGCTGTGAACATTTAAATCATACATTTGTTTTATACAAATTTGACAGATCATGACTCAAATATGCCGCGTGAGTGCATACCACGAAGTATCACTATTCATAATGGTATCAAGACTCCGGTGCATTAATCATAATTGTCTAACAATAATCTGTAATGTCATATTTTTTTTTCAAAATATACACAATGGATTTCATAATTAAGTGTCTACTAAAAGTTTAAAATGTTATGTGCGATCTAAATCTGCTCACGTTGGATGTTGCACAAGAAAATGATTTTATATCATAGGAAAGCATCAGACAAAGTGCAATAATGTGTTAGACAATTTATAAGTTTGATTATATTCAATTATTGTCTCATTCATAATGCATTTTCCATTTTTTTGAGACTGAGATTTCGTTTTTAAATATCTGTACACTTTTATTGATTTTAGGGGTTATAATTCACAACCTCTCAATGTATTTTAATGTTTTTAGATTGATTGTATACACAAATTAATGACTCAAAATGTTTTGTAATGTTCTTGTCAATCAATATATATAGCTTTTATATAGTACGCTATTTTTGTTCTTCATTTTGTGATACACTCTGTAATTAGTTTTTACGTATGTAGTTTGCATTTTCCTTCAATAAATAAATAAAAAGGAAAGGTTTAAGCATTTCATGAAAATTATACCGTGTGAATTGATTTCATTGCCATTCAATAGGAAATCGCGCTCACCTGTGGTAAAGGTTTTCGGAACAGTCCGTCGATTTTTGCTTCCCCCTTCACTCTTTCCTTTAAAAGCATGGCTATTCCTCTCAAAAGCCGGCACAAGTTTTCGTCCTCTGAGTAATATTCTGATTGCACCCAGGTGACTTTCAGAATGACGAAAGTATCGAAGAGGATTTTCTTCAAGTCATCGTCGACGGGTTCCGAAAGAAGCAGCTAGAAGAAAAGAAAAGAATAACCAATTATTTAGGGCTATTTTTACAGCCCAAATTAACATATAGCTTGCCTGCCTGGATAATATAACACTCTAAGGTTTATGAAATAGGTCATAGTATCATTCATTTGAGCTGGTTTCATCAATTTTATTTGTACATTAATCGGCAACGCTTTGGAGTGTGTCCTCGAATTTATGACAAAGAAAATTATCTCTTATGTTTCGCGATTTGGTTTTTGCCACCTTGATGGATGCAAAAAAAGTGGGATCTGGTTCTTCTTAACGATGATGGAACGTACTTCCCATGGGAAAGGTTGTACCGTGGTCAGTGATGGGTTTTAGGACTCAACCAAAGTTCCCAATAGTGTTTGCCATAACAGAAACGAGGCTCAGTCGAACAGACCATTCTTACAGGTACGTCTGCTCAATATCCCACTACTAGAATCCATCTTAAAAGTATTATAAATAAATAGAGCCTACAATGATGGCAAGAAGAATGGGACAAGGGTTCAACTGGCAGAAACATCTATCACAATTATATTCAAAGTCTCCTTTAACCCATCATCTTGGAACCCACTATCTTTACAAACTGGTCAGGCCATGACCCTTTCTCTTCGTATTTCAAGATATTCAGTATTAAAGGATCGGATCAATGTGATTGATTTGAAGTAGATTATCCCCTTCTTATTGCTACTAACAGCCCTCTCTTCACATCGTTCCATTTCACAAAACCCACCCAGACCACGAAAGAATCTGGCGAATCAACGTTATGAGAAACAAGATATCCAAGCTCAAAGTTAGAAATTTTATGCGGTTCCTACAAGAAAACGAGGAATTGATCGTTTCAGATCCAAGCACTGAATAAAATTTCGTCTCATATCTCAAACAAGCTCTTCTCCATGATATATTAACTGCAAGAGAATTCATTTACTCATACTCTCCAGAAAATACTCCACTTCATCATCATAATATTGTATATAGTTACTTTTTCTGTGTACCGTATGTAATTTTTTTTCTTAATAAATATTTCCACGTATATCATGTCAACCAACAGGGAATCCTAGAGATTCCAAATTCGGGGATATTCGTTGGTGACAGAAAGAAAGAAAGAAATCCCCGCTAGTATTGCACTTAGATTTTTCCATTTTAAGGTTATGTTTTGCGATTACCCTAATGTATATTAATAATGTAGCCGGTTTGGTGATTGGATTTATATAAGGAACAGTCAAACGAAAACGAGACAGATGAGAAAAAAGTAAGTAAACTATTCCATTATTTCAAAAATAATTGCTATAATTGTTAATATATTTGCCCTCTGTGAGACAAGATGGTCAAGGCCGTCATGGAAAAATGTTAACGGTTGCCTGAGGAACCATAATTGTTGCCCAGGCTTGCATTTCTACGTTCGAAGCGAATCGATGGCCACGCAAGTAAGAAAGGATAGAAAATTCTTCAATTTGATACAGTACCAGGCTTTGTATCGATATTCTGTTCAACTTCTGCTCCTTCACATTCAGGCTGTGGAAATTCCAGATTTTTCGCTACTTCAGATGCTTTGTCAAGATGGCGTGAGCGGTATCGTGACTAATATCCATCATGAGACGAATGTCTTCCACAGTCTACTGGTGGTTATTTTTGACGTCAGCATTCACCGCAGCAATGTTAGAAGAGGTAAAGATAAGATGAGTTGTCTTGGTCGACAGCTGCCTTTCAATGATATTTGATCTTCCATAAATCATTTGTTCCATTCAAACTCACACGCATGTGAAATGCTGTTTTTACTATACACAATAGATATTCTGACATTAACTTCACTGCATCTTTCTATTCATTTTTTCCGGCCACCATAGTTTTGTCGGATGCACACACATCTCGTTCACCTCACTTCGAGCGCGTGTCACAGACAAATGGCACAGTGCAGACCGTTTGCCCTGCTCGTAACTGATTCTCCATAGGGAGCACAAACATAGACACACCTACCTGCATTACCATTTTCCACGCCATGATCGTTATTTAGTCTGTCTCGTGTTCAATTCACTGCCCCCTTATATATATGATAAAAGTTGGATAATTTCCTAATGACTGAATTCGGTTTCGGTTTTAAATGTCCATACTGATTTAAAATTTTATATATATATATATATATATATATATATATATATATATATATATATATATATATATATATATATATACAGAGAGAGAGAGAGAGATCAAAGCAACCAAAGTGAAGTGGAATAGAATTCAAAGCAAAAATGAAGGTA
>JAOUZG010040215.1:600322-611576 GCA_026289955.1 Argiope argentata
ATATATATATATATATATATATATATATATATATATATATATATATTCCTAAAATTTGTCTCTGTAGTTTGTTGCTTTCCTGTATGCACCTATAGACAGTCTTTTGATGGAATTGGGACAAAATTTCACTCAGTTCGGTTAATCCAGTAAATATATAGCAAATACTAACTTTATAGGTCAAAGCATTTT
Source organism: Argiope argentata (assembly GCA_026289955.1). Lineage (NCBI taxonomy): Eukaryota > Metazoa > Arthropoda > Arachnida > Araneae > Araneidae > Argiope > Argiope argentata. The sequence continues at coordinate 600,512 of JAOUZG010040215.1, forward strand.
TGAATTATTTATTCAATGTACAAGGATGTGCAGATTCAATTAATCCAATATTTTGTGTAAAAACTAACTAATATGTCCTGCTTGTATGAGGTTAAAGTATGTTAATGAATACTTTAAATTAATATTTTTTAACAATATTAATAATTTAATAATATGTATAAATGTCTATAATATACACAATACTTTTATCATACTACATTATTTGGCTGACTTCTCTTATGACATGGTCACTGCTTTAAAACATTAAAAAAATCGTTTAAATTTGATTGAGAAACTTAGTAAAACACTTATCAAATTGAACTATTCAGCTCTAGGGTTAATTGTTCCTTTCCATTTTTAGCTGTGGTTGCCATGGAGATCGATGCATGCGAAGTTTTTCTAAAACTTTGTTCGTTTTTCTTCTTCTTCTTTTTATGTTTAGCTATTCAAATTTGTAATGTCTAATTAGAGATACAGCAGTGAATTTCTTTGTGTTCGTGTTCGTTTACGTGTGTTTTCATAAATTTAATTCAATGATTAATGATATACTTGAATATTGAGAATTAAAAATTCTAGGTTGTAGAATATTAAAACCTCTGAACAGCATAATAGTTTTAGAATGGAACGATTGCACTTAGAATTAGTTATATTAAATATTAGCACCATAGACGCCATCAGTTATAGCATCCACAGACAAAATGAAATAGTTCCAAAAGCGTATTTTTCAGACTTGGAGAGGGCTAAAAGTTCCAGATTCATCAAAATGAGTCTGAATTGTTTGATGATTGTAACCCTTTCTCTTAGTATTATTCGTGGGAAAGAAACAAACAAATGCTTTTTTTCTGGACCCAAGGAGGTCTGAAATGAAAATTCATAAAAATTTCACAATCAGTATTTTTTCACGATTGCAGTAACTTCTATTGGTAAACTTCGCATACCAGAAAGCAATTGAAAAAGAGCAAGGCTTCTTAATGTTCTATTCTTGCTAAAAAAATTTACTTCCTTTACCTTTGCATTCTTCTCTAGTAGTGTCAGGTAAGCGACATTATCGGTGGTCCGCTTCAACAGATTTTCGGTCATCTTCACATTCTTCTCGAATATTTTGACGTCTCTATCGGCAAACTTGAGAATTTTTATTGTTTTCTCAATGGTAGGATGACCCATCTGGTCCGCACATATGTTCAGTTTTAACTTTTGAGTTTTCCAAAATTCGACTTCATGGAGCAAGCTGTTGTCTGGTACATTCTGCAAAAAAAAAAAAAAAAAAAAAAAAAAAAAACATGCATCAGAAGAAAAATAAGGTTTTCAGTCCATTATTTGGTACGTCGATTATTGGTATACATAGTCGCTATGTTTGGTGATTAGTTTGATCGCCAAAATTAATGCTTATTGAAATTATTCGATTAAATATCTTATACAACTTGGTCTTAATGTATTTTTCAACAACAGTTTTTTGAATTTTGGACATATAATTTATTTTTAACATCATTCAATTACTACTATTAGCTCACATTTTTTAAAACTTGTAGTGGATGACATTTGATGTTAATATAGTTTTTTAAAAATATTACTTTATTAATTTTTAATTAATTAATTAAAAACTAACTCCCCCGTCAAAAGTCTTCCTTTCTCCACCACCAAATAAGTAACGAATTCTGTTTGTTTTTCCCCACGTTAATGATATTAGACTTAATATGTTTTCAATCGATTATTTCAAACTATTTCTGTTTAATTTCTAAATTTTTGATGCATTTAAAATTAAGCATTGTTAATTAATCAATTTTTCGGATTCGTATTGAAGTACTCCGAATTAAATAATACAGAATAAAGAAGATTAAAAATTTGTAATCTGTATTGCGTTACCCCACTTGGCGTAGAAAATTCCTACATTTGCATTCATTCATGCACATTCAATTGGCGTTGAAAATTCAACGCCAGTTGAATGTGTTCTGATTGATTGAAATCGATTCGAACTTGATGGTATAATTTTTGCGATATATTTTCTTAATAAATCATTTATATTAATAATAATTATTTAATAAAAAGTAATTAAAATTAATTTTTTATTTTTTGATCTGTAGGAATTGATTTAAAATATTTTATATTACTTATTCTTAAAATCTTGTATATTTTTATTCATCGTTCTAATAATTAAACAAATTTTCTGTTAATACTTTTATACATACAACCATATCACAGGAAAAAAGCAGCAATGTTTGAAAATAGACGCAAATAAAATTTTTTACCACCACTTAAATCAGAAATTAAACCCTTATTTTAAGTTATTGAAGTTAAAAAAATTTCTTAAGACAATTCCCTATATTGAAATCTACTTATAAGATAGAAAAATAAGACGAATCATATTCTGACAATTTTCAATGGAAAAAAGACGGAATAAAACAATATTAGTGACATTAAAATTTATTGTGGTAAAATATTTAATAAAAATTAATTAAAATTAGAAAAAATATTGAAAAAAAACTGAAATCAATGATATGGTAATATTTTGAATTTTAAGATGCATTATATAGTAAAACTATTTTTATGTAATTATTTTTTTAATTACTGCAGAAAATGCCAAAATTCTGCTTAATTTGCTATTAATCAAAATTTTTAAGAAAGCAATTCCGAAGTGCACATTCCTATTCTCCAAAAATTATATGTTCCAAGATTAGGAGGTTTATGTCAAGTGTTTGTTCTTGTAGACCTCGAACTTTTTCATATCCCTGAGACATATATTATTCCTTATTATTAATAATAACGATAGAAATTACAAACATTTAATTTAGTTATTGTAAATTAAGTTTAAAAAGTTGAATAGTTTCTATTGTTTTAAATATTTAGTTCCATAATCAATTCTGACATTTGATTTTATTCTCAAGAAATAAAGAGTTTGTACAATTAAAATCAATTTTTTTAAAATTTAGTTACCTCCCCCCCCCCCCGAAATAATAAAAATTAAAAGATTCAAAATTAAAAGATTTCTAATAACGCTTTTTTGACGTAACAATTCGAATTTAAAACCAAATCAACAAAAATATCTTTTACAAAGTTGATTTTTTTAATAATTAATTTCCCGTGAATTCAAATATTTTTTTCTTCTAAAGATCAATATATGAGAACCATGAATTTTTTTTCCTTACTGAACTATGATTGGCTTAGTGTGATATAATTTTTTTCATTCTCGTAATAGAGTTTGATTGCTTTATCAATAGGATTATTTTTTAAACCTATAGTCCAAAATTAAAAACGTTGTATTTCACGATCAAAACTGTATGGGTACTGTAGTATTGCTAATGAATCTTTCCTGTTTGAACTGTCATTAACAGTTATTGAAAAGTGCGTGCATTTATTTAGTTTTATTTTTGACATTGATTTTATATTTGATTCACTTCGGAATTCAGCCTAAAGTTAAGCGAAATAAATAAATAAAATAGATTACAAAAGTTCTTTGTTCGCAATCATCAAATATTTTAACCCGTTAGCGCCCAATTTAGTCTAAGGCATAGAATTTAGTAAAGTTCTTTTAAATTTCTTGGAAAAATGCAAGATTGTGAAGTGTAATCTTTAATTTCTTTCTTGTTAGTTTTTTAAGTATGAAGTATTTCGGTTATAAATTATTTTTGAAAACTTTCGTTATAAATATATATTAAATGAATTGTGATATAAGATAAAGTATCAGATAAATAGGTACTATTTTCGAATAGCTTGCAATTATGAAATAAAAGGTGGGGGATTTAAAGGATGATGCTTTAACATTAAAATTTGACTATTATATGGTATTGAAACCTGATTAGAAATTTCAGAATACTTTGGAACTTGATAGACGAAACACAAAAGGAGCGAATTCGATGTTTTAAATAAAGTATAACTGTCCTCGAAATAGAATTCTCTACATCAGGGGTTCTCAAACTTTTATACATTGCGACCCCCTTTTTAGACTAAGTATTTTGGCGACCCCCCAAAGTTTTAACCCTGTCTAAAGTTTAGACAAATTTTGAAAATTTTACACGTACTCAAGAGATCGTAGAGTATGTGTCGGGTATCCCTTGACACTTCATCTTTCTCCTGACTAGTATCATTTCATCTCGAAACTTTGATTGAACAGTTTACAGATTACCTTCCAGTTAAGGACATGAATGGGGTTGTGTGGATAGTTAATGGGTTCAGTGAGAAAGCCGTAACAAAAGTTGAGCCAAGTGTCCGTCATCGTGATCAACTGATAGAGATTTCAAGTGATCAGTCAGCTAAAGTAACTTTTGTAACGACTTGACCACGGGCGGGTCAAATGAAATGGTAGCGTGTTACACACAAAGGGTTTATTTACAGCTTTACACAAAAAAACACGTCATCTAGGTTAGATACAGGAAATATTTACAATGGATTGACTGTTCGACAACTATGCCGGGAATTTACAAGCTGTCTGCGTATTCGGCTACTGCCTGTAGCTCCAGAGATCTACGGATTACTTCCGGTAGATCTTTCTAACCAACTCGGGATCGCGTGGTATCTCTTCACTTCAGCACTCCTCACAGCTCGTCTCGTCCACCGGATCAGCTTGTCTCCTCTACTCTTCTCCTCTCCTCTCTCCCCCGATCCACTTCTCGAATCCCTTTTTAAAGGTAGTGAAGCTCCACCTCTCAGGCTGATATTGGCCGGTTGTCCAATCGTTCTACTCCCACTCGCGCCACCATGTAGTGGGAAGATTTCTGAGACATCCACCCCTTATCAGCACCGTCACCCGCTGTTCACACCTGCGTTCTTCCTTCAATGGGTTGGAAACAGCATCTGCTGTTCGTTATCGGAACCCTTCCCAGCTGGGTGGTCCATAGACGAAATAGTCCCGTCTGGTATTTCGGCACGGTTTACTGCTTTAATGAGCCGAAAACATGTGTGATCCCTTATCTGTCTATCTCAAATTCTAAGAACGGGAGAAACACAATGGGATGAATAGCCTCACCGCTGGATAGGAATATCATTGATCGATCATATGTCTCTTCCAGCAGGAGACAAAGTGGCGACTTCCTTACACTTTTAACAAAGCTTATATCGACGCATTTTGAATACGTATTAAAAAGGAATACCCAGTACTGTCCACAACAGCATTAAAAACTTTGATGCCATTTTCTACACATTACAACTGTGAACAAGGATTCTCCATAATGATAAATTTAAAAACAAAATCAAGAAATCGTTTGACACTGGAAAATGATATTGTTTTGTGTATTACAAAGCTCATTCCAGACATTAAAAAAATGGTTAATTCCAAATAATCTCATGTATCCTATTAACTAAGAGAACACAAAAACCGACTTGTATGTGTATTAAAAGCTTTAAGCGTACTCTTTTTTTAAATGAAAACTACAGCAATAAATTAATTTTCTTTAAACTTTTCTTACACATCACATGAACCCCCTGGGCACATGCCGCAACGCCCCTGGCGGACACGACCCACCTTTTGAGAACTCCTGCTCTACACTGACAAAAAAATGACAAAGGTTAAAAATATGTAGAAGTGTAAAATTTGTAATTTTAGTTTTTATAAATTATTAAGTAACAATATTTTGAATACGATTATCATAAATCACCTCTTTCTTAATTCCTTCATGTAAATCGGAGAAGACGGCATTCCAATCATCCATCATTTCTTCGGCTTCTGCAACATATTCAGTTTCTTGGGCTAATTCTTCCAGATTTATGTCTTCTGGAATCTGCGGTAGGGAAAACATGAAAGGCTTCTCGATTTGAGAAATTATCTGTTTCGTGGCGTCCGTGAATTCCGCCATCTCCTTGTTGAAATCTGAAATCAGAGTCGTTATCTGGAAAAATGACAAAAAGTAAAGCAGAGGTTTTATAAACCATAGTTAGAATTAATAATAAAATTTATTAAATATTATTCATATAACTAAAAAATGTTATAATAAAATATTTTTACTAAATAAAATACTTTTTATTCATCCCCTAAAATTAAAAAAAAAACCCATTTTTTTAAAAACTTGAATGTAATTTTTACATAACTTCTGAGGATGACACTTGATGTTAATAGTTTGTGTAAATATTAATTCATTAATTTGGTTATTTTTTATTAATTAATAATAAACTAACTTTCCTTCCAAAAATGCTCATTTATTTCCTTCCAATTCAGTAAAACTAACATGTTAAGTCTAGCTTCATTAGCGTGGGAAAAATCTGTTTTTTTCCCTCGCTAATGAAGCTAGGCTTAACATGTTTTCGGTCGATTATTTTAAACGATTATTTTTATTTATGCTGGAATGGCCTGGTTGATAGAGCGGAGGACTCATATTCTTTAAGTTACGAGTTCGAAACTCACCGTCCCCGAGTGTGTGGCGGCTGGCGCTCGTTAAATCTGTCGTGGTCGCAAAGTCCTCCATGTCGAGACTAATACCACTGGGGGTACTGGGTCAGAGGGGATTGTTCTCTGTTCCAGGTCTAAATTACGATCTGAGATGTTTGAATGAATTTGCATGAATGAAGTTCGCCCCCTAAAAAGGGTTGTGACGTGTGTGTAGCTAAGTCGTATTCTTAGCCCTAGATGGCACTATTTGTAAAACAAGAGACGCATATTTCCCGCTTAAAATCTGCTGATGTATCAGCAGGGCTTGTCCATGGCAAGTGCCATGAATAACCAGGACAAGCTTTTATTTTCTTAGTGTTTGATGCATTTAAAATTAAACATTTTTAATTAATAATTTTTTTACTCATTTGAAGTACTCTTTAATTAGAATAATACAAAATAAAGGAAATTAAAGTTTTCTAGTTTGTATTACGCTACCCCATTTGGATCAGAAAATTAACACATTTACATTGCCCCAATTGTCGTTGAAAATTCAGGAATGCGAAGTGTGCTCTGATTTATTTTTAGCGGATACGGACTTGATTTTGCCAAACATAATTTTTGATAAATTATCTATATTAATTGTAGCTATTTAATAAAGAGAAACTAAAATAAATTTTCTTTCGTTGATGTAAGTAGAAATTGACCTAACTTTTATACATATATTACTTGTTTTCTTTTTATAATGCTGTTTTTTAATCCTAACAAATAAAATTTTCATTATTTTCTTGCCTTAATGGTGGAATAGACAACTGGAATTCTTCATACGGAGAAATCGTCATTCACAGTATTTTATCTATAAATAGCTAAAGATCAAGGAAACAATTTTTTTCTTTTTTTCCATGTACTTAATTAACAAATAACAGAGTAATGCCCTATCTATCTCTTATTTACAAAATTTTATAACACTTAATTCTTATTTACTAAATTCATTTGTTTCAGAAAAATTACTCATTTTAATTTCAGAATTAAAAATTCCATTCTCTTTCCTTAATTTTGCAGAAATTTCTCAATTTATCACAACTGTCATATTGATTAAAATTAATATAAAATTTAGTTTCCTACAAAAAAATTTCAAAGACATTAGAAAGTTAACAAAAAAAAAAAAGAAATGAATTAAAAATTGTTTGTTTACTAAAAGCTCAAAAGGAGCTTACTACTTCTAATTAAGAAAAAAAAAAGTAGAGCATCACGCTTTCATTTTTTGTTCATTCATGTATGATACATTTGAGTATGAAAGCTTTTTAAAGTATCTTGTAAGTTTCTTGATATTATTGTGTAGAAGCAAAGGAAGAAAACTCTATTACCTGAGTTTCATCCACCGGATAATCTTCTTTTGATACGTGAACTTGTCTGTTTTCCTCTGAAAACATCGGTTTATACAGCTGGTGAAAGAAAAATTTTGTCAGAAGACCTTGCAATGCATTTTTTCAATGGCATATTCATTTAAAAATACACTATGGAAATCTTTAGAAGAATCTGGTATCAAACCTGCGACCCCCTGGTTTTGAATCCCGAAGGTTACGGGATTCAACCTGAAGACCTCTAAGAAAAATATATTATTTTGATAGACCCAGTTTATTAACATGTGAGTACATGATGTTGTTTTGGTTTACGGTTATTCAAACCACAAAATGCATGAACAGAAAGTTGTCGATTTATTGTCGAAACAAATTGCTTTTATGGCATCAAATTTTCTCTTTTAAGGATATTAGAAAGTTATAAAGAAGGTTGACACATTTAGTGACTTATCACCAACAAAAAGTTATAACTTGGCTCGAATGGCCACCATTTACTCGATTCTCTTGTCTGGTCAATAAAGGGCAAGGCAGTATGAGGATATCACAAGAAGAAGAAAATGGGAATGAACGCGAAACAGCAAGCGTGTTATATAGCTTGCTCGGCTGTCTTAATTTTTTATTTTTTCGAATATGCAGTAAAGAGAAAGTGTAGCTATCTGTAGAAAATTCGAACACGAGATTTTGACGAATCTCATCGTTTCAAACTTCCTTGTGTATGAAAAACACATTTTTTTGGAGAGTGTCCGTCTGTTTGGGGCAAACATCACAAAAACGCATTGACGGTTGAAATTTGGTATACGGTCCTTGAACCATAATTGCAGATTTCCATAATTTTGAATTAAATCTGAGCAGAGGAAGTTTGTCTGGCTGTTCGAATATTAGTTACAACGATAATGACAAAACAAAAAGAGGTAGATAAATAAAAATTGGCACACATATTTAACATCTATAGCCTAGAAATTTGCCAAATTTGGAGCCAGATCTATCAATATTGATTGTCTGTCGGGTTGTACTTTCAGAAACCTGTTAACGCGATAATTGAAAAACGCAAATACCTATATATATCAAATTTGTTATGGTATTTTGTGAATATACTTGCAGTTTTGTGTCAAATTTTTATTTCGATCAGTTAAGAAAAACGTGTTTGAAACAAAAATTCAATTTTTGTATACTTTTAACTTATACTAAGGATTCTTCGTCGAAAAAACTCTCCAAGAGACGCTCATTGGGCTTAAAATCGCTGACGGCCGTCAGCGTGCTTGCTCATGGCAATTGCCATTAGTAACAACACATTGCTTATTTGATTAAATGTAAATTTCTTTAAGCAGTACCTAAAAGACAATGTCTTTTAACTATTAGTAACAATGTTAAATACATTTTCAGTGAATTTTTTATAGATTTGTTTTGGAAAGAGTAGTATCAGTTCATTGCTTTTACTTACTAGTTTACAAAGTATACAAATAAAAAGTACTGTAATCATTGAAAAAATAAAAAAATAAAGTGAAATCTGCTATCTCAAATTTCATGCTATCATGTGACAGCAATATTATTTTTAAGGTAGTATTTGTCTTAATTTATTTAAGTCATTAACTCATTTAAACAGGTTTGAAATAATCATGTGACTATCAGAATATGCATGCGTTCATATATCGAGAAACGGGTACATGGCGAGCATTCGTGTAAAGTTGTAACAATTTGCTGGTTATAAGTTAATTTATGGCTTTAAACACCTCAAAACAATGCAAAATCACGTCCTCACATGATAAAAAAATCGACGTTTAGAATTTGAAGAAGTTTTATAAATCAAACATCCTTGCTCCAGAGCAACACTTTTTTTTATCATTTCAAAATATGAGGTTTTTGGCGTCAACAAAAATGTGAGGGCAATGACATGAAATTTTATTATCTGCAAGAGCATCCCAAAAAAATCAGTTTTTAATATCATGTTGACATTGCATTTACAAAAGCTCTGATTTTTTAAAAATTATGTTAATGACTACAGCAAATAAAACCGGAAAAAATGTCATTTTGAGCACGTGATTGTATGAAATGAAATAAATAAGAAATGTGATATTTTTTAAAACAACAAATGCGAGACAATTTTTTTTTTGGTCTTTTGCAATGCTAAAGTGGCTCATTCAATCAAACCATTAAAACGAGTAAAAATAAAATTTAAATTGCACGAGCACGTGGTGCTTCAATGAAGGTTCAATGGGATGAGGTTTTTGGCGTTAACAAAAATGAGTGGGCAAGGAATTGAAATTTTAAGTTTCAGCTTTCTTAAAAATATTGGTAAATGGCTGCAATTTCTAAATAAAGACTTTTTTAATATCCAATTTGTCACTTTTAGTTGAAATAATTTTTTCATCATTTTAAACTTTATGAAAGCTTTTCTCAAACTTGGATAAAAATCTTTTTAAAAAATAGTTTAAATTGTTTGATTAATATATACTTTTGCACTTTTTGTTGAGATGTTTTCTTCAAACATTAATAAAAATATTTTTAAAAATAGATTAGATTGTTTAATTAAGTAAAAAGTTTTCAATGACTGGCCGTTTAAGAAATTATATTCTAACATGATACAATGAAATATGCGTAAGAAGATTTCAATTTCAATTTTTTTCTTCAGAATGATGTTTGTCTAAGAACATGATGACCCAAAAGGGCTTTCAAATGAACGGATGAAATTTGGCCTATGGCTTTTCCACCAAATTTGTAAATTTCTTTCTAATGTTGAACAGGTGTCTATGTACGGAAGGTTAGTCTGTTTATCTGAATGCAAGTGAGGACAATGAACAAGTCCAAACACACGATGAACAAGGCGGATCAAAATTCAAGGCTTAATTTTAACACAAAAGCGTAAATTTATGTCAAATTATGGACCAAATCCATCAAAGGGTCACACGTCTGTTGATCTTTACATTCTAAAAGTTGTATATTTAAAAAATTGTAGCGACTTTCATTTGATTCATGAAATCTGGTGCAGAACATCATAACTAAAATAATAGTTTTGGGTCAAATTTTAGTTTCATTCAATTGAACAAAAAAGCATCGAATATGCATACTCAGCTTTCATCACTAGGCGATGAAAAATAAAACATGCGTTCGCATCATTTTGGCACTTTAATTAAGGGGTTGAAAGGAAACGGCATGACTATCCTCTATTGTACCACCCTTCCAGATTTACCCCGATCTCCTATTTTCAGAATTACAAAAATTTAAATATTCGTTTCTTTTTCGGTTTTTATGCTGAAGAATTAACTACTAACAGCTGCATTCAGATATAAGTGAGAAAGTTCAAGGGGCACCAATCTCCTGGCTTGGTTACAATAATATGAAAGATACTTTTTTTATCATGTGAGAACATGCTTTTGCTTTGCTTTGAGGTTTTTGAAACCACAAAATACACCGGCAGAAGATTATATATATA
>JAOUZG010040215.1:611976-639065 GCA_026289955.1 Argiope argentata
GTAGAAAGTTTTTGAGTTCCAACGCTTTTGAAAGGAAAGAGGGCATTGATAATTTGATAGTCACAAGATTGTTCAAAACCGATTTAAATTTGTTTTTCCTGAAAAATAATAAGTTTAGAATTCGATTGTTTTTGAGATGATCAAAAACCATCGCTTTTCTAAATGTTAGTGATTAAGAAAAATTAGTCATGCATGAACATGATGTTTCTCTGTCGGACTGATACCACGTGATAAAAATAAATAATGCTCTCCCATGATAGTTTGAACTTTGCGATTGCAGTCTTCAATTTTCTTCTTTTTTCGGACGTAGAAAGTAGAGCTAGAATCGTATACTCACCGAATTTATCATCTCGTTGACGCAAATAACGGGATGCTGACTGAAAAACCCTACTTCAAAATACTGAGGCATTATCTTGGAAGCTTCTTCGAAAGTGTCGATACTTGGGATTGGTTCGGTTTTGCATCGATGGAAGTACACATAACTTCTGTCGGGTACGTGCTTCGTGATGTGAAACAAAAGATATAGCTTTGTTTTCTTCACGATTAACCGGAGAGACGTCTAAAAAAAGAGAAACAATGAATTCAACATTTTCGTAAATAAAAACACTTTTGATTTGATTCGTTTTCTCAGTACTTAAAAATATTAGGTGGAAAAAGCTCCGTTATATTAAAATTATCTCTTTATTTTTTCTCGTACATGTAGAATAAAGAAAGTATAGTTATCGCCAAAAAGTCGTATCGAATCGTCAAAAGGTAGTTATTCGTAAAAGTCTCACTCGATATTTTTATGAGTCTCCACATTTTTGACATTCCTTAGTACGAAAAAAACATTTTTGAAAAATGTTCATCTGCGTCTGCGACAAAGATAATCAAAAACGCTTTGACCTAGATGGTTGAAATTTAGTATACGGCCTTTACACCAAATGTACAGACTGCTATCAAATTTGGGAGGAAATTTGTTCGGGGGAATTCCATCTGACAGATGCCGGGGATTAATCGCGAAAAATTTAGTCGAGGTTGAGGTGATAGATTCAGTAAAAATGGCAAATTCAAGCCAAAGGTGAATTTTGTGTAAATATTATACACAAGTGTCATGTAAGGCGTTCTTTACTATGAATACTTTATCAGAAAGAGTATACGAGAAAATTTTGGGGAGACTGCTCTTGTTGCTTTCACTGAATGAATGTTAGTGGCTTTGAAAGTTTCGATGAGAATGGAATGGATGGTGATGAAAGGTTCATAAGGTTGCAGCAATTATATAGCTCTGCTATATTCTCTTTTAATACAGCAGATCTTGCTAATATCAAGGTATATTTCCCGTGATACTTCTTGGTGGTCCTTATTAGATCTCATTCTAGAGAGTGTCGTCTATTTTCGTGCTCGTGTTTGCTTTGTCTTGTGTAATGCGGAACTTAGAAAATAATTTAATCATAGTTCCTGAACTTGTCTATTATTTCCATCTACCTCATAATAAAGTTATAAAAAGTCCTACAAAGGTGAACACAAAATGCACCCTGTTGTGTTCAAGAAAACAGAAGAGAAATTGTTCTTCGTCCTAAACGCCAGCGAATGTGGGCCAAACACAACAAATTCTAGACAAAACATCTGAAGAATAATGCCAGATAATTCTGTAATTTTCAGATAGAATAACTTTTAACATAGTTTTTAAAATTTTCGAATACCTTTACAGTAATATCAAAACCTCATATATCAAATCATTGTCTACAATATGTGATTATCGTATATTGTATTAAAATACCATACAACATCTGTTTCCATCCGGTTGTTACGTTAAAATTTTACATTTTTATCCGTATTGGATTTTTAATTATACTATATTTTATTATAACAGCGATGATATGGCATCCTAATTTGATATCATTTTTTGAACATTACTAAATAACGATGTACGAATTTATTTTGATTGAAGGCTTTACCGTAGATTTTTCCTCTGGAACCACCTGATCTGCACCTTCTCCAGTGACGTCAGACTTTTCTTCGGATCCACTCTTCGAAGATGCTTTCTCATCTGATTCGTTATCGTCTGATTTTGATTCTGTGCCTTCGATTTTGACTTTATCTTCTGAATCTTTTGGGAATAAAGTGCAATTTAATGGAGTAAAACATTAATATGACCTAGTAGTGAAAACTTGTGTAGAAATATATTAAAATTTACTTTTGAAGGATGATCGTTGCGTAATTTTCTTTTTCATTTAGCTTACATAAGGATTTATGGTGTACAGTTTGTAAACTTTTGTATACAAATAATTTCTACATTTATAAGTTACTAGAAGTTAATCAACTAAAAAGTGCGAAAAAGAATAGTTTCATAAAAAATTCCAAAAAAAAGTTCTTTCAAGGTGGAAATATCGAAACAGGATTACTTGTTTCACAATGTTCATATTTATTATTGTGAAATTTGTACTAATGTCGAGTTAACACTTGGCCAGTTATGATATGGCTAGTAGACAGCGCATGCGTGGAAAAGGATTGATTCATGTTTACCACAATATCACAAGAGATCCAGGCGTTGTATGTTTAACTATAAGTTTCCGTTTTGGCGTCACTGTAATTTTAATTTTTCACTGTGTATCTTATTAAAATGCTGAATATTTAAGCAAAAAAACATGGTGATAAAAAAAAGGTCAACATACCTATAGAAAAGAAATGGTTTAATAAAAAACAACATCCTCGCATCAGATAGAACAAAAAGCAAAACATATCGGAATTAATTTAAGATAAATGATACATTTTTTTTCTACACCACTCCCCCACCACCAAATTCTAGAAACGCATGCGATGTAAGAAAAATATTCAATATAGCTGCATATTGCTGTCCTGTCAGGACAACTTGCAGTGGACCATACAGCATTTTTCAGTCTTTCTATGCATACGCTGCCTACTGGTCGTCTTATAATTGTCCAAGTGTAAACTCGGCATTAGTTATAAAACATTGCCAATACACACATAAAAAGATTTCTTTTAGTGCGTGAATACCAAAATTATTGTTTTCAGTAAAAATTATAATTTTAAAATATATTTATAATTTTTTGAAAAATGTATTGAAATTAGAGAAAACATTTGCCCAGAATTAATATGGATTATATCGAAAAAGTAAATTTTTGAATTCAAAGTAATGATAATTTCTTAAATAATTAATTTCAAATTTAAAAGAAGTTAATTTTTAGTTAAAATTCAAAATTTTGGGAACAAAAACATTTTTTTAGAATAACTTCTCAAGAATTAAATATCAGCTGTGTGGTAACTCTAATTCATGATTCAGTTCGATATAGCATTTTGAATGACTTTAGAATCCTCCATGTGGCATCACATGTTTAACCAATGAGAGATGTTTAAATATAAGGAAATTAATCATCAAATTTATCAATAAGAAAAATTACATCTTAGAAATACAAAATTAAAACATATGTTGTTGTTTTTTTAAATTGAAAATAAACCGTTTTTCTAACAATTACAGCGACAAGTTTCAAAAAATTACTTATCAAAATGGTTCTAAATACATTTTAGCTAATGCATTGTCAGAATTTAGCTTCCTTAAAATCTTAAATTCTTTTCTACAAGTCGAAGCAGAGAATTATGAACTCACTCATTAAACACTTACTTTTAAAATGAGTCGATTTTTATAATTTTTATAAAGCAAAACAATTAAATAGCACTAACTCACCTTTTTCTTTGGTAGCGCTTGCTACAGACGAAATATCCGACTCCTCTTCACTGGAATGAGACGAGCGAGAAGTGGTTTCAGGTTTTGGAGTTTCTTCTGGTTTTTCCTCTGCATCTAAAATGAGGAAAAGCATTTCGGAACATTCTTAAGATTCATTTGATTTGTTTGATACCAATGGCTTTGTTGCTATTAATAACAAACATTTTGATTGGAAGAAATAAATATCATTCAAGTTTTAATATCATTAAAATTTAATTAAATTCCATTTTGAAGAATTTTGAGAGCTATTTTGAAAGGACCGAGGAATTCTGAATTGGCAATCACCTCTCAAAATTTTGCATCATACCAGCAGATGGACGTTTGACAATCAAAATCAGATTTAATCCATGTATCACAATATAGAGTATAATAAGAATAATGTATAACATGATATACCACCATTGAGTTTGATTTCGGATCTGAAAACTTATTGTGTTCAATATGATCATAAATCTTATTAAAAGCGACAACAACTGCTGAATGGTAAAGAAAACAAATAAAGAGTGATATTTCATTAATTTTATAACATCAAGACCAAAATCGAATCCTCATTTCTTTATTCCGCATCTTTGAAATTAAATTGATGCAAACAATAAATATGACAGCATTAAAACAATAGTTCATAATAAAAAAAAGTTTATTTAAAAAAAGGATTCTACATATAGGATTTGTTACAAAATTATAGTCTCCTATTAAACCATATTTTTACTTTCAGAATTTTTTTGTTTAATTTCTTAAAATATAACAATTTACGAAATATTACAACGAATCATGAACCCACTCTTTCGATTAATTATCTCAACTTTTTCCCTATCTTTAAACATCTTTTGTACAAGCATGGAAAGTCAGAGAACAAGTATTCAGATTCCCTCAAGACGGAAGGGGAAGGATAATCGATCGATTTTATCTCTTCGAGAAGAATCAGTTTTACATGCAAAGCTTTAATAGGAATTGTTTTATAGTTGTAACAAACATTACCTTTCCGATATGCGATGGAGAGTCATTCAGATTCTTCCGTGTTAAATAGAGATTCTTTTTTTAAAAATGGTTGAATGAGTTTTAACATAAATTAAGTCTATAAGCAACAAAAAAAGAAGCATAAAAATGGAATTTATCATATTATATAATTTTAAAATATCATGCCAAAATGAAACATAATAGAAGTTTCAAAGTATAATGTAATAAATTTATCAAATTAGGCATTGGTGGTGAAAGCAGACATTTTACTTCGGATTTCATAAATCAACTTCAATTTATAATTTGCTATCAGATTTTAACCAATTATCTTTCAATTAGATTAATTTCATTCGAACTAAATAAATTTCAACTAAATAAAGCTGAATAACGATTGCACCAGTTTCCCTTATTAATATATTTTTAGAATTTCTATTAACTTGGAAAGCCATTAATAAATATCGTTTGGTTTTGAAATCTCCAATATTTCATTTTACTTTCTTCATGAGAATCGAAAATGTTCCGTTTATTTATATAATGCATCATAATAGCCAACTATTAATTCGAAATTAATTAAGGCAAAAATAAAAGCACAATTTTAAAAAAAATAAAAGTTATAAATTTGTATAAAAATTAAAATAAATATTTATAAAATTTCGTAATATCTCTGACAATTTAGAATATTATAAGTATACAAGCTGTATTTTATTCATAAAAGAATCCTGTTAATTCTATGGAAACAATTGTTCTTCTGATACTGTTCTTTAGTGATATGACTTACAATCCAGAATTTTCACATTTTACAAAAACCATTACGTAGAAAAATAATAATAAAATATTTTCACCGCAGTTTATTCACATGATAAAAATATTCTATAACATAAAATGATTGAAAGATCTGGATTAGTAGTTAGCGTTTTGCGAATATGCTTTCACTATATACATATTAGAATTTCATAGATAAAAAAATATAATTGAATTTTTGCAAAGTGAGATTACTTACTATAATAAAAAAGTTATCAGAAAATCAATCTCTATGAAAATAAATGTTCCGTAAAAGAAAATTTTACATTTATTTTAACGATGGCATGTATATCCTATCTCCCGCGAATGTTGTTAACAAAGTAAGATTAATTTAAAATGAAGTTAGTCTTTTTCAAATAAACGGGGAGAAAATAAATTACGTAAACGATTCTACATCAAAATAAATAATTTACAGTTATTCATTAAATTTATTAACTTTTTATTATGCGGCTTTTCAGTTTGTTCCCTTCGTGGCTACGAGTTTTCGTATAGAAGCTCGCGGACGTGAAAAATTTCTACACATGAAAATGCTGTATGAGGATCAAATTCAAATCTTGTACAATGCATTTGATGATCAGTTTTCATATTTTAAATAGTGCCTAGCAGAAATTGATTAATTTTTTCTTCATGTTCTGCTAATGTAAATCTAGTGGATGAGAGTATGCAGTAAGCCTTAATTAATCTACAGAATTTTGATTTTTTCAAAATTTAATTCAAAGAAAAACTGATATTAGAATTTTATAAAGATTTACCAGATGAATGTTTGTGCTTAAAGCAAGTGCAACTTTCTTTGGCAGCACTTATATTTGTGAGCAAACTTTCTCCCTAATGAATTTAAACAAATTAAAAGTATAAATAGAATAGCCGATGAGGGAACCATTCTGCTATTCTATTTCTTATTTTGTTCTGCATATTGCCACAACCAATCTTAAGCCCAATATAAAATTAATAACTTCAAAATTTCAGTCCCAGCCATCTCATTAATTTTTGATAATTTTAAATATTAATTTTTTTCTCAAAATTTAAATTGTGTAATCTGTATAATTACCAAAAAGTTTTCCTCTGTTATTCGATTTTAAGTTTGCCGTCTTTTTAGCAGGAACTTTTTTTGGAGGTAAAGTATTTTAATCATATCTATAATGTTTGTGTTTTATTCATTTATTTTTTTGCATAATAATTGCATGAGTAAAATAAGTAAAGTAATAATTGTAATTTATGCGTATTGTCACAAAAAAATAGTGTTTTCACAATTATAATATGTTTTAACATTCACGTGCTGCTTTGACCCTCGACATGATCCTTTTCATATTTTGACCCCTCATCCAGAAAAAGTTGTGCATCCCTGTGGTAATGGAAATGACATTATCAAATAAGAAATTCTGAATGCACAATTTACAGTTTGAGATATTTAAGGATGCAAAATTACTTTTAATTGGGGTATAACAGATAGGTTACAATGTATTCTATTATTCAATAATACATAGCAAGTACTTCTAAGTAAGAAAATCTATTCGCATCTCTTGAAAAAACTCATTTTAATTTAACTATAGAATAAGAAAAAAAGGTGTCAGCTAGCTCCAATATTTCCCCTTAGAAATTTAAAGCATGTAAGCCTTTTTAAATTTTGGAAAAAAAAGTTATTGTGAAAATACTTTTTAGTAAAAATTGTCGTATTCGATACATTAATCAGTATCAAAAAAATTGTCGGCCAAAATAAAATTAAATCAGCACTGATTTTAGATAACTTTATTGTCTTCCATAAGTATTTTTTGTACCATGAGAAATGCGACATGCACTTGTTATACAAATATCCATTGTAAAAAATTGCTTAAACAATTGACTTAACAATGGTTGGATGGAATTTATTTTAAATTATCTTTATTAAATATACTTTATTGACAATAAAACTCTTTGTTATTGAGAAGAAAAAAAAATCTTTCAAAGGTATTCATTTTTCTGTTAAAAGTGCGTGCACATCGAAACAGTTTTCATGAGTATCTTTGTGACTACAATACGACTTGCCATAATTATTGCAGTATTCAATTTAATTTAAGAATCGCAGGAAAAAAAGTTTGATGTGGAAAACAAAATATAATAATTTTTTTAAAAATATTATGAAACAACTTTTTTACTATAATAATTATAACAAAATAACTACGTATTAAAATAAAGAAAAATACACAATCAAATAAAAAATGTTGTAGTTACCTTCAGTTTCAATTTCTTCTTCTACTATGTCGGAATAAAAAAAGATACATTTTTTGGAGATTTTAGGATCTGAAAGTAAATTTTTAAGTATTGTTTGATTGCTTTCATCGCTTTTGAGCAAATCGTCGAATGCCTCGTCGGTAGCATTGATGGATAAAAATCTATAAATAACATCTTTAATCCATTCGAATCTTAAATCATCCATATTCTATCGCCTTTTTCATCAGCGTGCGAAATGCAAAAACTCAGACATTCTAAAAATGTTCATTTCTCTCTTAACCGCATCAGAGCGTTACCATGGAAACTGTTAAGTTTTGCTGTTTCTGGTTTGAAGACAAATTATTTTTGAAATAGATAATATGGTGGTTATTTTTTTTAAAAAAATAATAGATTATTAGCATTGATAAATTATACATCTAAAAAAGGATTTTTGGATTTTTTAGAGGCAAAACGTTTACATTTTCTAGACGTTTCTTACGACAATGGAACAACTCAACTTAATTTCGAAACTAAACAACAGAGGCCGACGGAATTTTCGGAAATCGGTAATTCGCTGCTCGTGCTGAAAGTTTTTAATGAAGTTACGCATTTTTTTTTATATGTATATAACTATAATCTGTGATCTGCAGCATTTGTAATTTTCAGTAAAGCATTCGAATCTCGAATTATATTTAGAAATTTTTAAAAATGGAATCCTGTAGCAAAGAAAATATTGACAGTCATGATGTAAACAAGACAAAAGCTGACGTAGATGGTGAATTTGCCATGAAAGATGTTAAAGAATCTTTGTTGAATTGTGAAGAACAAACAAATTCAGCTGACAATGAAAGTGATGAAGAGTACAGTGATGCCAAGGATGCATGTTCTGATGAAGAGCTGGACTTGGATGAGGAATCAATTGCTGACAGCCATAAAGATCTTTCAGATGACCAATTAGAGGTTCTTAGATTCTAGAATTCTATTTGATATATTTTTGATATTTCCAATATTATTTTTACTGGGTCCTTCTCTTAATCATTATAAGGAGTTTAAACTGTAAATGAAGATTTGATCTTAATTATGATTTTTCCTCCTATAACTGTTTTTTTAAAAAAAATTAAGACTAGTTTTTATAATGAATTTGTCAACTTTTTAATTAGTATTTAAGTTTTTAAAGCTTAATTGAAATGTTAAAGAAACTTTTATTTCTTATTTTTCTTCATCAATATACAGAATTACTTTTACTGTGGTTATTTTTCTAGATTTTGCACCGCTTTTTCTTTCTCTGAAGTATTAGTTATAGTTTTTTTATTATAAATTTTACCAGGGAAGCTTTATAATAGTTATCTTTTGTGGTTTTCTTTGTTTTGGCTACCAAGTTTTTAAAGAAAGTAAAGTAAAAGAAAATGATTTGTATTAGGCAGGCTTTTGTTGGGATTCACAACTTTAAGAAATAAATTTGTGGTTGTGTTTTGAAGTGATAAAAAATATTTTTTAATGACATTTTGAAAATATACTATTAATTTTAACTCAAAACTTCAGAAAAAGAAAGTAAATATTATTAAAAGCATAATTAAGGATAAATAATTGGAAAATTTCTTAAAATTTGAAAAGTGAAGATAGAATAATGACTGGTGGCAAAAAGAAGATGACAAACTACAAAGTTTCTTGTGGGCAATTTTTTATATAAAATAACATATAATTTTAAGAATGTTAATTTGGTTTTTAAAATAACATATAATTTTGAGAATGTTAATTAGGTATATGATAACATTTTGCAGTACTCATTATGTTTTGAAAATGTACTCCCAAGAGAATTGATTAGTTATATTATATGAGTTATTTGAGTATTAACAGTGTGCTAATGATTAATTGTTAAATATAAGTTTATTATACTATTAGGTCTGTTAAAAATGTGTACTCACCTAGGTCATGAAGTTAGTATGTATGTACTTAGTATCATCATTAGATTAGTTTGCTTATAAAATTATTAAAAAAATATTTTTAAATTTTTTATAATTTTTAAATTTTTTATAAAAAAAATATTTTTAAAATTTTTATAAAAAAGTATTTTTAAATTTTTTATAAGGAAATTTAGTTTCATATTTAAATTGCACATATAGTGACAATCAATAATGCTTCATCCTTTATTACTTTTTATCACCCAAATATGCATTGGTTGATATCTTCATGATAATTTTAAGCATCTTTTACTAAAGATTTTAAGAGGGCAATTTTTGTAGAATGAAAAAAATAAATAAATTAAAGTGATATATTTATTTGTAAAATTTGTTTTTTAGCTAAATTTCCGTTAATATTTCCTTAATGAATACTTGAATGTTGTAGATTTATTGAAAATTGTGTTGCATTTTTAATGGTTTCTTGTTATTTCTTTTAATATATCTAACACAGATAAACACATAAGATTCTTTGAAAAGACCATATAATAGTTGCATTTGATTTGTGACTGAACAATTGGTGATGTAACATCCTTGCTGATTGCAATCTTACTTTCTTTCTTTGGAAATTGGGACTATGAAGTCCCAATAGATATGATTGGTTGATCTCTCTCTCTCTCTTTTCCTGAATATGTAGTCAAATCATATTTTGAAACAACAATTTGGTTTTTAGCTATCAACTGTTAATTATATTATTGTCCTGTTTTATATTAAGTGAAAGAAAAATGTAAACATTTTTTTCAATATTTTTGATTTGATTAACCAGGTCTTATTTGTTGTTGAAATATATATATACTATATATATAGTTATTTCCTAATTTAATTTAATTCCTAATCAATTACCTGATTTTTTTAATTTTAAATTAGCCATATTATTTTATTCTCAAATTTCTTGAATCCAGATTCCACTTTTGTATTTAATTATTTTTATTATGATTTCTCGGAAATTGTTGATAATTGCAGTTTCTCATGCTCCGAGCACACACACACACATATATATATATAATTACACCTTTATCATTCTTTCAAGGAAATGATCATCAGAATTTCATTGTAAATTCATTTTTTCACCTTTGGTTGTTGTGTCATAATTCAAACAGGCATTTCTTTTTCTTGTCTGTCTTCTTCCTTGTGTACAAATTATACCTCTTGTAAAATAAATTGGATTTTTTTTCTCCAAAAGTTTCATCTTTTCAGCCACATATATGCAAAATTATGCTTATATTATATATATTGTTTTTAGGTTAAAAAATAAGGTATTCTAAGGAAAAATTGCTGATAAGATGTCCAGTTTTTCTTCATATAAGATATGAAAGAAAAAATATATCTCTTCATGCCTTTCCTGTCCTTCTGAATCAGCTTTTGTATTTATTTTAAAATGAGTATCTAAATTTTTGATATTGCCCATTTCTATTATATTTTTACATGCAAGTTTGATGTACAATGAAAAATAAGCAATTAATTAAACTTTAAATTATGTACTTTATAACTTTACACTTTGATGGCTTGAGAAATATTCTTTTTTTAAAAGATGTATTCTTTATTTTTTTGTGTTTTTTCTATTGAAAATTCCTTATAATTAAAACACAGGATCTCTTGAAAGCTGATTGATTTATTTTTAAAAGGTTACGGTTTATTTTAAAAAGGTTATTTTACAAGTTAATAAAAAACTTGTGAAATATTAATTCCTCTTTATTCTATTTATTTCCAATATTAAAAATTAGAGTAAAATAATGTTTTGGGTGGATAAATGTGTATATTTGTTATTGATCAATAAAAAGGTATGATATAGATGTGATATATATTATATTAAGACATTTGATAAATATCTAATTTCATGATAATTTTATAATTTTTTCAGAAATTGAAAGATGATGCTGTTGCTTTGAAAAATAAAGGAAATGACTGTTTCAAAAATGCTGACTATAAAGAAGCCGTAAATTTGTACACTCAAGCTTTGAATTCATGCCCTTTAAAATATCAAAATGACAGATCTATTTTGTATGCTAATCGAGCAGCTGCAAGGATTAGCTTAGTAAGTTAGAAATTTTTTAAAGTCTGTCTATAAATTTAGAGTTTTATTTTTTTTGAGCAAAATAGTTTCAGATTAAAAATATTGTGTATTGTATTTTTACCCATTTTTGAAAACTTTTTTGCATTTATATGTAATTTTTTAAAAGTTTCTTTAAGTAATAGATTTGATAATAGATATAATTTTTATATCTGTTCTGTTTTTATAAGGAACCGATTAAATTTGTCATCTTAGTTTTGTTCATGTTCATAATTATCTTTTCAAGGTTATATAACAGAATTGTTACATTACTTACTTCTTGTGATACAGCTACTGATTTTGAAAAAATGCAGCATTTGATCTCCCCCCCCCCCCCCACACACACATTGCTTTGAGAAGCAGTACTATATTATAGTTTTCTTTGTATTAAATATAATTATTTTCCACATAATTTTTTCATATTTTCCATATCTAGTTTATATTAGTTTTTTAAAATTAATTTTCAAATTGTCATTTAATTAATTACAAGCAAAAATTCTTCAATTATTTGTATCATTTGAAGTGCCAGAGTATTATTTTTTCAATATTTATTATCATTAATTCATATTTTTTAAATGATAATTTTGGTTTAAAAGTATTTAAATTGTGAATCTGCACTGAATGCATTCTCTAAAACTATATGCTGTTATTGCATTAGAAATTAGAATTGTCAGCTTAATGAAGAAAAAAAAAATCATTGGACTTGTTGGTAAATTGTTGATTAATATTTTTTCATTATTTTGAAATGAATTGGTTCTTACTTTAGGAGGACTTAATTAGTTCATGAAACCTCAAATCAAGGGAAAATGGAAGGTGGAGAAAAGGCAAAGCTGTGATAAAACTATTTAAATCTGTTGGGAAAGCGAACTCTTCTTCTTTTATTTATATCATTATTATAGAGAAGAATGCTATTCTTATTATTGCTATAATTAAGCTAGCATAACATATTATTAAATTGTGTTTATCCATATAAAAATCTATGGAGCATGAGATAGACGAATATTCTTTCTAAATTGATGGATGTTTTGACGAAATGTCAGACCTCTCACAGAAAAAATTCCTAATTTGAATCCCTGTCTGAGGGTGACCCTTGAAAAAGTCTTCAAGCTAGATTCATTGTATTTTTTCCCCCTTTTGATTTCGAATTTTAACTTAAACCTTCTTGCTAATTTTGTTGTTAGTTTTGTTATTTTATTTGTGTCCTAGTTGTAGCAGCATTAGTGCTCTCTAAATACAATATTCTTTTTGATATTATGGTTCAGGTAATTTGTGTAGGTCTTTTCCATATTGTTTTTCTTTGATATGATAGTTATTTTCTTTCTAAATAATACTTTTGTTCTGATTGCAATTTTATTTATTAAAATTGTTATTAATTTCATATATGTATTCATATTATTTTCTATTTTTATGCAATATTTTTAGTGCTAAATGATTTAATTTTGCTTTTTAGGATAACAAAGAAGACGCTGTGTTGGATTGTAATAAAGGTATTAATTTCTTTATTTTTGAATCATGTACAAATATTCAAAACATTGCTTTTGATTTAAAAAGCTCACCTAAGCTATATTATAGAAATTTTATCATAATGTCAGTTTCTTATTGAAGCCCCCCCCCCTTTCTGCAAATAACTTAACTGAATACTAAATGTTATAAAATGAAATGCTAATTCCATTGAATCATCTTTGATGAGGTTTTATCATTTCACTTGATTGTATGGCTGCCGTCCTGGCTGAGGATAGTGCATCTTCCCTGTGACCTGAGTGTCCCGGGTTTGAGTTTTGGTTTGAGCATGGTTCTTTACTTTGTATTCTATTTGTTAGGTGCGTGAAAGAGCCCACTTGTTAAAAGGGATTTGCAATTGAGTGTGTGGGTGTCACCTTCATATGATCTAAAGTCATAATTCTGAACTCAAGTGCTTAGGAATCCTTGCCCTCAAAAGCTACTGCACCTCTTTTTTCCTGATCTCTTATGTGATTGAATTGGAGCTCAATCCAAGGGGGATAAGCAACAATAACTTTATTGATATTAGAGTGTCACATTTTATTAATTTCACATGTATAATTTTCTATTCAGCTATTACAATCTATTAAAATTTAGCTTTGTGTATGATTCTGTGAAATAATATTCATTTTAATAGAATATTATTTCTAAATAAATTTGATATTAATAGTGAACATAATAATAGAAAATTTATTATACTATAAATATAATAAATATTACAAGTTATTAATAGTAAATTTATTTCTTAATAAATTTGATATTAATAGTAAATTTGTAAAATATAAACACTGTATTTATTTTTTTAAAAAAAGAAACATACTTATTTTTACTTAATTAATTAATTTTTAAGTAATGCTATCATGCTCTATGCATTTTGATTAATTTTCGATTGATAATACATTTTTCTAATATCACTCTGATTGTCTTTAATTTGTTGGCTGTTTTATTCATAATTAATAAAGAGCTAGAAGTTTTTCAGTAAAGGGAATTACTATACTTATATATTATATTATCCTTTAAAAATGAGATGAAAATTTTATTAATTCCCCCCTCCTTCCCATGTGCTAATTGGTTTTAAATAAAACTGCACACTCAAATCACAATCATGTGAAACAGTTAGCAATAATTTCTATTGGTTTGGTTGTCTGTTTGGAACAGACAATTAAAAATTTTACTGTGCTATGGAAATATTTGCATTGGAAATTATACAAATAATGACTGTTGAAAAACATGAAACATTTCAAAACTGTTCAAGCAAAGCGTAACAACATGTTTCAATTTATATATTATAATTATATAAAGTAAAATCACATTTGAAGCAAAAAGATCCTCTTTATTTTGAAACTTTTTGGAGAAGGAGCATTTTGGAAAATTGATAGCACATAATACAATTTTTTAAAAAGGATTGTATTATATGATGGTCTTTTCCTTTCTTTTCTCTCTCCTTGTTTAGAAAGTTGGAATTTTGCAATATATTTTTATCTTTTTATAATATACTTGATAATTAAAATTTTATAAATTTATGTTTTCTGGATAAAATAGTGCTATTTTAATCTCTTAAAACTTAATTGTTCTCACATATTAATTAAATTTTAATTTATTTATCAGTGGCAACATTTAATAGTGAGTTTGAGAAACATGGATTTCCAGATTAAAATTTAAAAAAAAATGATTAATATAAAAAAGGTTTTTGTTTTGTTCACTAAATAGCATTATTGTTTAATTTTATTAATTTTATTTCTTAAACAATAAAAGATTATATAGTCTTGAAAAATAAAATGTACTAAAAATTCAATAAGTTAAGGTTGTTTATACAAATGCTATTAAAAGTTGTAGCCAATTGTTAAAAAGCCAACATAATTTGCCTATGCCATTCTGTTATGTTTCCTCAAAATTAAAGTCTAGCCAATGATCCTGAAAGTTATCTTATTATTTGCTATTATACTAATGATAGAGAAAGTACTGTGATTGTCGAAAAAATTTAAACTCCAAATTTTAACATGTCTTAACTTTTTAGATTTCCCTAACTTTAAAAAACACAATTTTGATTTTATGTCTGTCTGTGACAAAAATAATTAAATAGTTCTTTGAGGCAGATGAATAAAATTTGATATATGATCTTTATACCAAATTTGTAGGTTTCTATAAAAATTTTTGTAAAAACTAACTTTTGGATATTTAACTTTTTTGGATATTGTTTAAATTTCATATTTATATATCATATTTTAGCTCTCTTTTTTTAACAAATCTATAAAATATTTAATTTTTTTAAGCTTTTTTCCACAGAAATTAACTTTCAAAATCAAATTGCTTTTAAATTATTGCAATTAAGATTTTTTTAGAACCTAGGCTATGTTGATGTTTGTATTTTATTTTAGTTTATAGATTTGTTATACTTTTATAATATGAATGATAATTATTATCTTAATCTTTCCAGGAAAATTAAGTTTCAAAATAAAATAAATTGCTATTAAAAAATTTAAAACCCCATAGTTATGATATTTTAAAGTTTTTATATTAAATGAAATGAATTGTTAAGCATGAAATTTATTCATATACCATTTCTTTATCGTAACTGTTTCTTTCTTCACATCGAAAAAGATGAATTAGATAATTAAAAAAAGTTTACAAATAAAAAGGTTTATAAATATTTTTTAATGTTGAAATACTTTTTATTTATTTTCTTTTTACTTAGCCATTGAATTGAATCCAAATTACCTTAAAGCTTTAATAAGGCGAGCTCAGCTTCATAAAAAAATGGAGAATCTTGAGAGAGCATTGGAAGACTATCAAAAGATAGTAGAACTTGATCGCAACAATGCCGAGGCACGTGCTGCATGTGCGGTAAGATTTCCATAGCATATCCATTTCTTTATAAATATGCATTTAAGTGTTATAATTTTTTTTCATCTAAGTTTTTTTAGTTCTATTTTTACTGTATGCATATGCATCTTTTAAATGTAAAATTAAAACCTGTAGGGATTACATTATGAACAAAAGGAGATGTGAAATGCAATTTTCAAATTAGATAACTAAAAAAAGGATGTATTTTGTCACTTTTAAACATCTAAATAATGTCAGATTTGAAAAATATTAGTTTATAATTTAGAGGTATTGGAGAATTGAGAAAAAAAAATGTCCATAAAGAAAGGAATATTTTCATATTAATTTTTTATAACAAAATATCTATATATCTTTTAATTTAACTGTATTTGAATTAAAATTTGATTTTAGAACTGAATATCAATATAATTGTTTTCTGGATTGTTTTAATAATAGTTAAAGTTTATAATTTTTGACTTCAGAAGTAGATGAATAATTGGTGATTAGATTTGAATTCCTTTTATACTATTTTCTGCAGTTATTTCATTAAATGAACAATAATTAATATCTAAAAAAAGTGCTTAGAGTATTATGATACAGTAGTAAAATATTCACATCTTAAGACTAAATCAACTACAATCATTATT
Source organism: Argiope argentata (assembly GCA_026289955.1). NCBI lineage: Eukaryota > Metazoa > Arthropoda > Arachnida > Araneae > Araneidae > Argiope > Argiope argentata. Next base: position 628,624 of record JAOUZG010040215.1, read on the forward strand.
TTATTAAATCAATTAATCATTTTTTTTTTTTTTTTTGCATTGTATTTCAGACTCTACCTGCTGAAATCACTGAAAAAAATGAGAAGCTGAAACAGGAAATGTTTGGTAAGTTAGAATTTTCTTATTTTTTAATCATTTCCTCTGCATTTTTTTGTTATATTCCACTTTTATTTGTAACAATCAAGATAAATATTTAATGATTGATTTTAATTTATTTTATTCAATTCAGTTAATTATGCTGACTGAATAAGAGATCAAGTAAATATCTATGTATTACTGTAAAATTTTAATTCTCTTCTTAACTAAGTATTTCAATTATACACTGATTCATTCTACAATTTTTGAATTAGTTTGTTGCTGCTTTAAAAAAAGGGTTTCATATCAATAATTTTTCTTGTAGGTAAACTGAAAGATTTAGGAAATATATGTTTAAAACCCTTTGGGCTTTCAACTGAGAATTTCAAGGTTGTTCAAGATCCCAATACTGGTGGCTACAGCATAAATTTTCAGAACAATACGTGAATCATGAATTAGTTGGAAATGTATTTAACTGTAAAAGTAATTTATCTGTTACATGTATCAAACAGTTAAATTGCTGCATGTTGAGGTAATTGTAATTCCAGTATACATTATTTTATAAGCAATCTTTTTTTTTATTGCAAATCAATACTTCTTTTGTAAAATAAGCGAGATATTGTTTAGTCCTTGTATAATATATGGAAGAATTTAAAAGCATGTTATTCTTTATTATAATCATAATAAATTAGTTATTAAATTACACTTTAGTTTTCTTTTTTTGTATAATATTTAAATACATATTGATTCAGATTAAGAAGCTTCTATTTTGCAATGTGATTAGATAATGTATAAAATACCCAAGTCAGGTTCTCCTTCTAAATCTTCACATTGCATTAACAGGGTATTAAAAGTCTACATATAAGGTGGATCTTTTAGAGCATTACTACATTTTCCTTATTTTATGTTGTTTGCCAGCTTTTGCCATTGATGGGAAAAAATTGTGCAATCTTTGGTGAAATAAAGAAACCATTTTGAAAACAAAGGAATTTATTCATGAACATCACTATATACACACATAATACACTTCTTCCTTTTTAAAAGATTAACGAGTAAAATCTGTGCAATTTTTTGCATTTTTTTCTGTGAGTCATAACATGCAATATAATTCAACAACAAATAAATTGAAGTACTTTAAGTGATTTGATTGAGTCACAGTTTGCACAGGTATATATCTATTTCTACAGTTTGTAAACACTATTCACTTTGTGAAAGAACTTGCAATCACAAAGAATATTTCAGTTAAAAATAAGTGTAAAATAACTTTCCACCAGGACGTTTTCTATTACAAAACCTTTTCGCTTAAATAATACTAACAGTGGAAGAACAGAGATAAATTGTTTCAAAATGTATATCCAATTCTGAAATTGTATAACACAATCAACCTATTTTCAGAATACACATATAATGATATGTCTTATATTGTATACTTTTCTAAAGTGCCAACACAGAAATAATTGAATCTATCTTTAATTATTTTTCTTTGAAATTACAGACAAATATTTCTTAGGAAATATTTAGAAATCATTTCATTCAACATTTATTAAATAATATGAAAACTTTTTGATGTCATTAGAATAAAACAATAGATAAACAGTATCCAAATAGCAACTTGGAATGTCCATTGCCCATAATGATAAAAAAATTCGAATGCAATTAAATTATTTTTAAAACACACATAATGATGGATACATGAGTCTGGAAGAGAAAAATACATTCTTTAACATAAAATATTTATGGTAAATAAGTATTATTTACCATAATAAATTTACAGTAAATCATAAGTATCCGAAATTCATGCTGAATTTCTAAATAACTGAAGCAAATTCATATAATCAGTATTGAACTACTGTATAATAAAACAAGCAAAAATTTTCTTTAAGTAGCAAAATTGTTTTTAGAAAGTTATAATTTTTAACTCATAAAAAATAAAGCCCCGACCCTTTCAATCTGTTGACTCAGTTATTTTACATGCAGATAATTTTTGTGTAAATACTTTGAATGGAGTTTTTGAATTGGAAATATTTTTTTCTTTGTGTAGATAAGTTTGACTGTTGGCACTCTTACCATTAAAATGAAATTTTTATTTAAAAAGTGTTTATATACAGATGAATTAAACTCACATTATTTATTGGCAAGAAATGCACAGAACTTTGGATTCTGCCCACACAAGAATATAAAAAGAGTAGAAACTGTGTACTTGGCATGAATTTTTGATTGAGTTAAAATATTGCACAACCTTTGAAGTGAAGGATTTAAAACAGTAAACTTGGAAGTTTCTAACATATTGATTTTAAAATACGGAACATACATTTTCTTAAGAAAAGAACCTGAAGTTTGATTATCGTTCTTACAACTGAGGACAGTATCTCTGCTACAACCATGGAATGTCGAGTAGTTTTGATTTGTAACAAAATCTGACACCTACACAGAAAGGCATATTTTACAGCAGATATTAGCACATATATCTATAAATATGGTTTATGCTATGCATCTACACCATATATTGTACATCTAAAATATATTCATGAAATTCGAGAGTACCGTTGAAATCATAAAGTGAAACACAGTACCATCTAATTGTTTCCAGTAGCTGGTCAAATAAAAATTTATCGTATTATTCAGACGACATGCTGGAATGTTAACTGTCGGAGCAATAAATAAATTATGTACAATAAAAAAAGTTTTGAAGGGGAGTTTTAATTTTTTTTAATATTTAAAAATCTATCTGCCATTTATAGTGTGAATTGAAACTAATGATGATTTTTGATAAGAAATAGTTATTTGAAATCAAATTGTCTGAAGTTAATGAAATCATATCATTGTATAGTTTCCCCAACTTGATTTGAAATAATCAATATTATAAATTAAAAATAGAATTACCATTTTTTTAAAAAAAATTAGTTAGCAACTCCAAATTGTTCCAGAACTATCTAAATAAAAATAAATAAATTTGTTTGTTTGCTGGTATCCTCTTATATTATGTAAGTAGCATACATCCTATTATACATATTGTGTAAGTAGCATACATCCCTGTTCGATATTGTTTGAAATTACCATGATGCCATCCTATATTCAGAATATCCGACAATATTGAGGATTATTATAACCATGTTGTAAAGTATTAGTGCTTACCAAAACTAGTATGAATAAAATCAAAAATAACTTTTGGCTGCATCAAAAACTAACATACATTAGAGGAATATAATAAATAACAAAAACAACATTTGTTTAAGTAGACTTGTATTTCAACAATATGAAAACATTAATTAAAATTTGCTCGCTGTTAAACACATTCTTTAAATTTGGAACTAAATGAAAAGAAAAATATTTTTTTCAATATGGCATAAACTTATGAAAGGATTAACTGATTACATAATCCATTAAAAAAATAGTATTTAAATTTTAGTTAAATTGTTCGTAAAATTTCCTTTTCTTTTTTACCGCTACTTGTTTTTATTTGTCACCTGTTCATTTTCAGGGAGATAATTACCACTAACGCTAGGTTTGCAAGGAATGAATAGTTCTTTACATCATTAGTTTAAATTCACAAAATAAGGATTCATTAGATAACTGTAGCTGCTCTCAGAGTTCATAACAATAAACTTAGATAAATTATTACAATTTGGCAAGAATTCAGCTCCCTCGCCCGTTCATCTTTCTCGGCAAAAATTGAATTATTAATTTTTCATTTTCTTTCTAAAACCTGCATATATTACATACTCTGATACTTTCTCCAGTTAATAGACAAAATATTCACCTTATTGTCAATTGTCATACAGCATGTAATATTTACACAGCACTTCAGCTTACTTTGATTGTAATTCATTTTTGCATTAAAAGTTTTGAAAAAAAGTCAAGTCATACATTCTTTCAACTCTTTTTCCTTAAAAAAAAAATGGTAGAAATTCAAGGTAACGTTCTGCAACTTGGTGATATTCTCATGTTTGTACAAGAAATTAAGTAGCTTTAACATATATCTGGACTGAAAATGCCCCAAGGGTTTGTTCGGCATAGCATGCACTTTATCCATTGGAATTTGACGGTTTGAGTCTGTTACCTGTAAAAATAAAAAATAAATTGGTATTAAAGTTAATGAATATATGAAAATTGCTTTCAAAACATTTTCATGTTTATTATCTGTTTTAAATACATTTTTCATAAACAATGGCTTATAAAGGGTAAATTGAATAGACCTACAGTTATTTTATTATTGGCATTATGTGTTATGATTTATCAAGACCTATTACTATATTATTACTGGCATTTTATGATAAAATAAATATGTTGATATGTATGCACTCTCAAAACTATTGCTTAGAGCCCTTTGAAACAATTTTGCCCTTTAGATGGATTTTCAAAATTTAAATTCATTGCAATGGTATTTCAACATTTAAATCCTTAAGTTTATGGAAAAAAAACAAATATTGTCCACAATTTTTAGGCATATTTCATATTTACTAAGAGGTTTCTGAATTTACTTCCGAAAAGTTAAAATATTTCTCCTTATATAAATAATTTGGAAAAGTATAAAAATCTAAATTAAAAAAAAATGACAATAAAAGTTCACATACACTTTAATTGTTTTGTTTTGTAATTTTTTCCATAAAAATAATGCATATTATTTGAAATGGAACGATATTTATAAATAACACAGCAGTGAGTTGTAGTATAAATTCTTGGTTTACCTTAGTGAATATATAAACTAGATTTACATTATGAAATATATTTTTGCATTTAATCAAGTCACCGATGTTATCTTTCCTATCTTTTATCTATTGACCTTACTTTGACAGTTATTATTAATGTCAATACCTTTCTACGTCATAGATAAATTAATTAAGAACAGTACAAATGATTGCACATACACTACTTGAATATGAAACTTTTTAAGTTGCCATGGCACATAATGACTGACTACTCCAATCCTTCCTGAAGCATTAAATAATGAGTGTCTTAAGAGCAATCCTGGACTTGTTACTTGGACTTCTCGTCGGAAGTACGTTCCGTCATCGGTAAGGGTTAACCGACCCGACACCATTTATACACCAATTTCAATGTTTCTTTTATTCATCCTTATTACTTGTAAATGATAACGTTGAAAATAATTTCATTGCAAATGCATACCTTCTAAAGGTAAGTGTATCATCTAAAACCAGAGTGTGATTGCTTCCGTAGAGGGAAGTAACCGGCTGGAATTGGCTTCCCCCGTCGTACATGTCCAGAGGGTAGAGATCGGTCGCCTGCACCTGGACAGAGCCCGAGCTATCGCTCTTGTTATCCTCGGGGCAATTGATGAGCTCGACGCGAGAGGAGGGTCCGTTGTACAGTTTCTTGGTCGTCAGCGATGCTTGAGAACCTGCTTGGATTAAAAACAAGAATATTAATTTATTAGATTGTCACCGTGAATTCTATTTAGTAATTTTAACTGTTATGATCTGACACAAGGAAAATTTGATAATATGTTTCAAAAATCATTACATCAATGGAAGGTTTTGATGCTATACACTGACGAAAAATTTCCAGGCTTAAGGGAAAATTAGAAAATTTTATATTTTAATGAGAATATATATATATATATATATATATATATACATAAAATTCAAAAAGATATTTAATTAATATTTTTATTATTGCTTATTTTATTTATCGGTATATAAATAATTATTGTACAAAATGGATGCCATTGCAACAATACAAATCTTTACTAAGTAATTGTTTCACAATTTTAGTTGCTGTAGATGAGTTTACGGTACAAATGAAAATTTGGCAGAAATAGTTTTAGTGATAGCTTTCAGAAATTGAGTCAAAAATACTCAATTGCAGTTTTATTTATTAAAATTAATTTTTTTAATTATATTTTAGCATGTAACAGCATGCAACGTTTTGTACGAACAATATGTAAGTAAATTTCGACGATTATTCTAATGAATTCGCGACATTTTAAAAATAGAATTTCTAGATATCTGCTCAAGATAAGAAAGCATTTATCTTAACCCCTTTATCGGCGCAGATGTTTAAAAATGGTTAAAGATAAGTGAAAATAAATAATAACGATTTAATAAAGTAGCATTGAGGACAGGGGCGAAGAATTTAAACTTCCAAGAGATCTTAGAAGGTGAGTCACACTCGCCATTTTTCTTCCAGATCAGGATTAATTTAGTTAAATCAATATCCCACTTTTAAATAGCCCAAGGGTTATTTGGGGACAGATCTCATAATTTTGGAACACTGTCAAACGACGAGGGCGAACATCTGAACTGGCATTATCCCTTTTCCAAACTTCGGACTCACATCCCATATTTTAATAATTTAAGAAAAAGTTAATTTTATTTTCAACATATACTTATATAAAATCTGTAAAACCTCCCTTTTGCGTGGGATTTCTTTAGTGTGAGCGGTGATCACATCCAATTTTAGTCCTAAATTTTTATTTACATGTAGATAAGGGGCACAGCTTAAACATAAGGCAAAAAATACGAAAGAAACACAAAACTATCCCTTCCTCTTTCGCCTCTTCAATCTCGGACTGACTTCTCTTCACCTTCGCTCAACTATTCTCCCTCCGCGTTCGGCGAGAAGGGTTGACAAAATTGGCAGGCCTTACAGAATCTTTCTTTCTTTCTTTAATATTTAATGGAATATTAAGGGGACTCGGTACCTCAAAATTTCGGAAAATCGATGAAAATGTAGATTTTCTGATTTTTAGTGAATAATGATCCTTGAACCTTTGACTCGTTAATCTGAAAAATTTAAAACAATCCGACAAGTATTTAATGAGATATGGAACTATTTTGTCTAACGCGATATCAGCTGGAATGTCCAATTCCTGTGTTCACATCAGACATATTTCATGTGCGAGTAGACAGGCCAAGCCCCTCTTTTTTTTCCCATGAAATAAAAAGAGGCAAAGTTTGAAACAGTAACAGTAAATCCTTGTTTATTTATAGTTTTACCGCTTTCGTTGAGGTTTTTTATTGAATTTACCTTTGGTTATATTATAATCACTTTGAAAGCAAAACTGTCTTTTTCAAGACTACTTAATTTATTTATTGCTTACCTGCTTTTAATTGGTTTCAAAAATGTCTCGCATTAAAAGGAAATCCCCATTCCCTTGCTATGAATAATACACCATATTATCTTGCTATATAAATTTTTTGTACATTTTTTGGGTCATTTTCAAATATGTCGTTACTGTTTATGTTAATTATGCTTTGATCATTTCATCTATATGTCTCAGATTAACACAAAAGTTTTATAGAATTATGTTTGAATGATAATATATTAATTAAAATATTATGCATTTATATAAACTATTTCATAGTGAAAATTTTTGTACATATGTTTTTTTTTATGGCATGCATTGTCTAGAAAATTTACCTACTTCAAAATGGCCGAATTCATTTAAATTTTAATTAAATGGCCTTGAATTGTTACTGTATAGTATTGCTTATATGATAAACAGAATTGCAGATCATTTTATAAATGTTTTTACTAAAAAATTTATTGAATTAAAAGAAAATGATAATTTTATAATTTTTTCTTAATTTTTTTGATAATTCCTATATATGGTAATGGTCATTAATAAATATGATAATAATGTATATTAATAAAATTGGTATCCTAACACTTACAAATGCCATATAATTGTTCTGAAAAAAATCTAACTTCATGTGAGTTTTTTTTATTATTATTTTATTGTGTTGAAAACTTTAAAGCTGTTTTTCTCAGTTTACCTTTTTTCAAAATTTTGTCTGCTTCAAAATGCTAAAAGTCAATCACATTTTATTGCAATTGCTTGAATTTTTTTCTGCTTACTCTTAAATGTATGCTTAATAGAATTAGGGATCGATTTGTTAAAATTTTGATTAGAATTCTTTCTAAAAATGTTCAAAGTGAAAAAATTTGATATTTTCCAAAAAATTTCACAAAATTTTGTAAAACATTTTTTTTCACAAACTAATATATATATCAAAAAACGGATCCCTATTTTTGTTACCTGCATTGTGAGGTCCCCCTAAAAAAATTTGAGAAAAATATAACGAAAATTGCAGAAGAAGAAGCATTAAAAAAAAATGCTTAATTTTTTTTAAAAAATTAAAAAATTTAAATTTGTAACTTTTGAATTTGAAAAATATTTTAGAAATTTCTTTTTATACATAATTAACATCTATCTATCACAGAAGTTAATAATTTTATTAAAAATTGTGGAAAAAAAGTTTTTGGTACCGAGTCCCCTTAACACATATTATTATTGTTGTTGTGACTAATGGCATTTGCCTTGGAACAGCCCCCGCTGATGAACAGCAGCTGATTTAAGCCTAAGAAATGCGTCTATTTGTTTTTTACATGTAGCGCCGTCTAGGGCTAAGAGTACGACTTAGCTACACACACGTCACAACCCTTTTTAGGGGGGGGGGGACTTCATTCATGCAAATTCATTCACTCATCTCAGATCGTAATTTAGACCTGGAACAGCGAACGATCACCTCTCACCCAGTATCCCCAGTGATGTTACTCTCGTTATAGAGGACTTTGCGACCACGAACAGATTTAGAGAGGGCCAGCCGCCATTCACTCGGGGAATCTTTCGGCCGGTGAGCATCGAACCCGTAACCTAAGGAGTACGAGTCCAACGCTCTACCAACCAGGCCATCCCGGCCCTACACATATTATTAAGAGTGTTAAGTAAAAAAATCATGTAAAATCAATCTTCTGAAATATGACTTTTTTAAAATTTGAAATTCAATAAAATCCAAGAACATATTTTTACCATAAAGCACGGGAGCGAGGGTCGAGAACGTCTTTTGGGAAGATCCATAGATAGAGTGGCTGTACGACGTCGGCTGCAAGTGCGCCTTCAGGTCCTGGTCTCTGGCCTGTCTCGTCAGCTTGCTGTAGAGGTACACCTTTCGCAAGTACAGGAAGATCATGATGATGGTGGCGTTCAACAGGTTGGCGGCGGCGATGGTGGTGTCCCGATAGTGCGGCGACAGCTGGGTCGAGAGAATGGTCCACGCCATCCAGACGACGGCCACCAGGATGGCGCAGGCCAGGATCCATCTGGATTCGCGGTTGTTGTCCTGGCACTGCCAGGTGAGGATGGCGAACAGAGTCGTGATGGCCAGCAGCAGCATGACGTAGATGAGGGACACGACGAGGCCTTCTTCGAAAGTGGTTGGGGGAGCGCACCGCCACACCTGTTCATAAGCTCCGGTCTTAGGGGGCATCAAGATCAGCCATGCAGACGACAGGACAATCTATGGATAAATAGTTTCGCAATGTATGAATCAAATTAAGTTATTAGAGAGTGACAAAAAGGTTCATTACTATAAACAGATGTTTAAATGTATATTCATTTTTACTTTCTCGTTAACGTAGTATAGAGGAAGTTTAATAATGGTCGTAGGATTTGAACACGAGATTTTGATAAATCTGCACGTTTTAGACATCCCTGCGTTCGAAAGACACATTTTTTGAAAATGCCTGTAACGGCATGTTAATTTTTCTGACACTAGATGGCTCCACTAGTCAACTAATATTTAAGGATCTAGCAATTTTAATAATATTGATATAATAATTAGAAAATTGTAAATTCCTAATAATATTTACTGAAATAATAATTGATTTTTACAGCAAAATATTCTAAGTTCATAAAATGGTTTTTGTATTTTCTTTTTAAATATATTTTCTGTTAACGCAAGGTGATAATATCTTAACTGTTCGATAGCTTAACTGCTTGTAAAAAATGTTTGACGCTCAGATTCAAATCTGGCGTCGCTCGTGTGGTTGTTAAAATTTGGAGTCTGCAGTTGTCAAATAAATCCTTTAAAAAGGATGGAAATGTTACGTTCTTGAAGTTTTGTTATTAATTACTGTTTACATAACACAAAGCACATAACATGTCCATCCGTCTGTCTGTGACAAATATAACTCAAAAAACTTTGAATTCAACACATGAAATTTGATATACGATCTTTACATCAAATGAGTAGAGTTTGGCAAATTTTGAGCAAATTCCACTCACTAACAATCTGTCTATCCAGCTTTTCGGATATTAGTTAACACGATAACTACAAAACGAAGAGAACTAGATAGATAAGATTCAGTACATTGATTTAACATTAACAATGCAGAAACCTTTCAAATTTTGAACCACTTTTTTTATAGAAATTAATAACACTGAAAGAATATTGAATGTATTAACAAGCCAAGATAGGATCATGTATTAACAAGCCAAGAATATTGAATGTATTAACAAGCCAATAATATTGAATGTATTAACAAGCCAAGATAGGGATCATGTATTAACAAGCCAATAATATTGAATGTATTAACAAGCCAAGAATATTGAATGTATAAACAAG